>APFE030594715.1:6791-14291 GCA_000404065.3 Pinus taeda | reverse complement strand
ATGCTCCAAGACATTTAGGGTCTTTGTAGGCTTCTGAATTACATCCCAAACAAGTGACTTGGGAAAATCGTTACAACTTTCTCTCTAAGAATTAGATTGAAATTTCGTAAAACGTTACAGAAAGAGGACGACCTGTAGTTATTTGTATATTGGGTTCAGATCCTAAGATCGAAATAGTGACATGTGACACTTCATACAAGTTCGCTCTACTGAACAAGTGTATAATCAGGTCATCATGGGAGATTTTGAATAGCTCTTTCTTGGAGAATTCAATCTTGATCAGACTTGCGGGGTTGGAAAGAGGACTCAGAGGGCTACCGCGGAACAAGATTTTAGACCTTTCAGATCCGAAATTACAGAGATACAATAGATTCAATATAGAGCTCTTATAAAGTGAAAACAAGTGTGTAGTTTTTTTTTTAATTTTGCATAAGTTTGGTTGAGAAATTTTCTTGAAGGAATTCAAAGGGCATAGTGAAGCATTATTATCATTAATTGGTACCCCGAAGAAAAAAAATGGAAACACCTAGTAAGCAACCTAAAAGCTCTACCATGACTCATGAAGAAGAGGAAGAAATGCAACATGATATATCAAAATTACGAGACAAAGTGCAACAAAATTCACTCTCACAAAAAGTAACAAAAGCTAAGATGAATGGTTTAAAGAAAGGCACAGAAGCTAAGTTGGATGGCGTGGAAGATAAGATGGATGGTTTAAATAAAGGTGTGGAAGCTAAGATAGATGGTCTAAAGAAAGACGTGGAAGTTAAGATGGATGGTATAGAAGAAAAAATTAAAGGAAACATGGAAGATTTGAAGACATATTTGAAAACGTTGCTACAAGAAATGATTACTAATGGAGAAAGGGTAGTAAAGGAAACTCACGATGAGAACAAAATAAATGTTAATCATGATTTCATAGGCTCTAAAGTTGGATTGAAGATCCACCATGTTCCAAATATTGATATGAGGAATTTTGATGGTAGGATCCCATAACATGGATACTATAGATGGAACAATATTTCGATCTCCATAATGTGCAAAACACACAAAAGGTATGCATTGCAACTTTAGATTTCAAACCAAATCAGTGTGTATTCTATCGATGGCTCTTCTCTTGTAAACAAATGTTTTACGGAACAAATGATAACACATTATGAGGATACAAAAAGCAACACCTTTTTTAGCCAATTGATAAATCTCAAACAAAAGGGTTCAATGATGGAGCACATTGAGCACTTCTAAAAATTGAATATAAGTGTAAAAGATATTCCAAAGGAGCATAGGGTTGATGTGTTCATAGGGACTTTAAAGGATAACATCCAACATGAGGTTTGCCTTTGGGAACCTGATTCATTGGAGAAGGCATTCAAGTTGGAAAGAAAAATGGAAAGAAAAATTATGGCAACAAGGAAGCTTACAACTCACAACTATAAATATGGAAGTGTTGTTGCTCCTAGCCTTTCACCACCTACAAGGTTTACACCACAACAATTGGAAGAAAAAAGAGAAAAAGGACTTTGTTACAATTATGATATAAAATACACTAAAGGTCATAAGTGTGCTGAGAAGAAATTAATTTACATAGATGGGGAAGAGGAGCAAGAAAAGGAACAAGAAATGTCAAAAGAAGAGGATATATACCAGGAATCAATCCCAGAGAAAGAAGAAATGAATCTGACCATATCTTGTACCCATTGATAGGAATTACCACTTCTCAAACTCTCAAGATAGAAGGGCATATCAAGAAGAAAAAGTTAATAGTGTTGATTGATTCGGGTAGTACCCATAATTTTATTCATTGTAAGAAAGCCAAGGAATTGAACTGCTTCCTATATCCAGCACCAGAGTGTCAAGTAATGGTTGCAAATGGAGGAACCATAAATTTCTCTGGAAAGTGCCATAATATCAAGCTATCCATGGGAGAATATGACTTGAATAGTCCAATGCTTTCCATTCCAATAGGTGGTGTAGATGTTGTACTAGGAGTCCAATGGCTACAATCTTTGGGTACGATAAATTTTAATTTTCAAGAAGGTTTCTTGAATTTTTTTTGGGAAGGAAAGGAAGTTGAATTAAGGGGTATCATAGGGAAATTGAGAAAGATAATATGCTCTAACAACATGACAAATCTAAATCTAAAGAGAGAACAATGGGGCATAATTGCAAAATCATGTTCACTAGAGGTTCCCACATCGAAATCATCTATTTCTGTAGATATCCAAAACGTTTTGGACAACCATTCCAAGGTATTTGAGACCCCCAAAGGACTCTCATATATCCATGATCATGATCATGCTATTCATTTGATTCCAGGAAGTGTTCCCGCAAACATCATGCCTTACAGATATCCATATTCCCAAAAAAGTGAAATTGAACGTATGGTTGCAAAAATGATAGAGGTTGGTATGATTCAACCTAGTCAAAGTTCTTTCTCTGCTCCAGTGGTATTGGTACACAATAAGGATGGATCATGGTGCATGTGTCTGGATTATAGGGAGCTCAACAAGCTTACTATTAAAGATAAATTTCCCATTCATGTCATTGAAGAATTATTGGATGAATTACATGGAGCAATTTAATTAGCCAAGTTGGATCTTCATTCAGGATATCATCAAATCAGAATGAAGACTAAAGACATTCCAAAAACAACATTTAGAACTCATGAGGGTCATTATGAATTTTTGGTCATGCCTTTTGGCCTTACCAATGCACCTTCTACATTTCAAAGTTTGACGAATTCCATTTTCAAAGCATGAGGTCGTTAATTTTTTTTATGTCGGGTGAAATGCTTTACTATGAGGATTCGAAGTTTTTTCAAGCTGGGAGGCGACCTATAATAAGATACAATACAACACATTATTTTGACAACATTTTTTCATGATCTAGATGAGGCGGGAATTCCCATGCTCAGTTTTATAAATTCATTTTCATCCTTAATATGATGGGAAAACTGAGATAGTGAACAAATTTTTGCAAGGATATCTTTGTTGCTTTGTATATAATAAATAGACACAATGGGTCAAGGGTTTCCTTTGGATGAATGGTGATATAACAATTCCTTCCACACTGCAGAAAAAATGACCCCATTTATGGCACTTTATGGATATCATCCACCATCCATCACATCATATTTAAATAAAAATTCTAAGGTTCAAGAAGTGGAAGATCACATCAAGCATCAAAAACCAGTTCTCAAACTCTTAAAGGATAACCTGAATTTGGTGCAGAATATAATAAAACAATAGGCAGATCAACATCATAGCGAAAGAAGTTTTGATGTAGGTGACTGTTTATTTCTACGACTAGGCCCATACAAATAAATGCCCCTCAAGCAAGCTAAGAAGGATAATAAATTATCACCAAAGTATTATGGTCCGTATAAGGTTTTACAAAATATTGGTAATATGGCATACAAATTGGAGCTTCCTGCATCTTCTCGAGTGCACTTAGTTTTCCATGCTTCATGCTTAAAGAAGTTTATAGGTGAGAAGATCACAATTCAAACAATATTGCCATAACTTGATGAGGAAGGAAAAATCATATTGGAATCAGAAGAAGTCACAAAAACAAGAAATTGACAACTATGAAATCGATCAATTTTAGAGTATCTCATCACGTGGAAGAACTTACCCGCTGAATATTCCACATGGGAGGATGATAATTTTATACAGAATCATCCAAAACTACTCAAGTGTTGAGAACAACATGTTTTCAAGGAGAGGGGCATGTTAGGTCCTTATACTACTAGTGTACCCCCTTATTGTTATTAGTTCAACCCCCTTATTGCATTATTGTGCCCATATAGTCCCCATGTTGTTATGATTATGCCCCATAGAAGCCCACTATTGTTATTGTTGTGCTCCTACAATATTATTGTTATGTAGGCTCTGATTGTATTGGGACCCCTTAGGCTCCTATACATAGAAAGGAGGTATTGTCATTTGTATCGTCCAAGAATTGTTTATTGGTGTAATTAAAGGAGGTTACCCCCTCAAAGAGGCTGATTTTTAAGTCGCTGATCTATATTTTCTATCTTTTTGTGAGCTGGTTTCATAACAGTTAACTAATCAACCAACCCAAAATAGCTAATGCATGCAAAGAAGTTGAGTTACCCAGTTGAGATTGGAGTTCAAGGAAGTGTACTATCATTTGTAAACTATTTCAAGTTGTATAGGTGATGCATGTAGTCAGAGATTGGCTTAAAGGAATCTATTTCAAGTTGTACAGGTGGTGCAATCTAGATTGAGTAACTTTCCCTAATTAATATGAGCTAATTCCTCAAGGAACAATGCAATGAAATAAGAGCTTGGCAGGATGAGAAATTGGCTAATTATTGGCCCGAGTCAGTGAGTGAAGCAGTAGGATAGAAGATACAAGTGAAGTTTGTGCTTAAGCTTGATCAAGTATATTGTATTCATCCAAATCATTTGATTAATGCAGGACAGATAGGAAGGGGTTTTGAGAAATTACTTTCCCCTAAATAAATCTTTGTGTATGTGTGTTGAATATTGGTGCATGTTTATGATTTGATTTATCGATCGTGATTTTTTTCCGCATATGGGTAGAATATATTTGAGTCTTATGTTTTAGTAAATTACATGAGAAATTTTCAATCTACATAGGAATTTCTACATGGTATCAGAGAATTAATCACAACAGAGAAGCGAATTCGAAGTTTGCTTTACAAGAGGATTGAATTTGTAGGATCAATTCTTTAGAGCTAATAGGATGGATTTCTATGGACTAAGACTTGAGTATGCCCTTGAGGGTAGTTCAAATTATGTTGCTCGGAAGGAAATGATGGAGGTAGTGTTGGAAGATAATGGGTTGCAGGAATTCGTAGATAATGATATCCCAAATTTGGCAACATCTGATGCTCATGATCTAGTAGAATGGAAGAAGTGCGTTTCAAAGGCGAGGAGGATCATAGCGGAGGGAGCAGAGGGAATTCAACACCATATTGTCTTGAATCTAAACGGGAGAGAGAATTTGTATGAAATTTAGCAATCCTTGACATATTTGTTCCAGAATAATAGTGGCCACAGGAAGCTGGCAGTGAAGGACAAACTTTAGAATATCAAGATGGAGAAGGGAGACACAATACCACAATACTTGAGCAAGTTCACACAATGTCATGATGAATTTGGGAGTGTTGGTGTTACTGTTGTAGAATATGATCTGGTAAGCCTAGAAATTCTAGGCCTTCCCAAGAGCTAGAACAACTACGAGGATTCAGTAAAGGAGAGGGAGAAGCTACCAAATTGGGATGATTGTGGTCTGATTTGGTGCAAGAAGAAATAAGGCAAAACACCAGAGATGAAACCTCATACAAGTGCGATGATGAGGATAATGATGCCTTTGATAGAAAGGAAAATAAAGGGAAAGGGAAGAAATCGCAATCCAAAGTAGAATCATATCAGGAGGGAAAGAAGAAAGATATCCAAAATCAAGTGCTTTCATTGTTAGGAGCTAGGAAACTATGCCATGAAGTGTCCACGCAAGAAGCTAAGAAAGAAGCCCTCAAGAGGAGTGACATGTGAAGCTTTGGATCCACAATTCGAGTTTTAATTCACCCTTATTACATGCATGGAAATCACAATGATGGGTAGTGTGTGGTATCCGGATAGTGGTGCCTCGTTCCACATGATGGGGAAAAAATAATTTTTCACTAACTTGGAGGAGAAAGATATTTATATGCACATCAATATGGGATATGATGGAAGGTATAACATGACTAGTATTGGTACAACTACTTTTCAGAGGGATTTTGGCTCCCCTCTAAAGCTCAAGGATGTGATGTTTTTACCAGGTCTGAAGAAGAATCTAGTTTTCATAGCGGTGTTGGAAGACCGTGGATACGATGTGATATTTAGCAAAGGGAAGGATTTCCTAAGACATATCATCATGGGACATGTGAAGAAGATCAGGTTTCTAGTGAAGAACCTCTATAAACTAGATGTGGAAGATTGCACAACATTGAGCACAAAAGTAGATAAGGTGCATATCTAAGGCATCAGTGAATTATGACATAGAACACTTATCCATTTGAACCATGATGCTCTGAAGATCATGCATCAAATTTCTATAGACCTTCCCAAAGGTGCACTAGAGCAGCGAGATACATGCAAAGGGTGTACATTGGGAAAGTAAAAAAAATCCACCTTCAATGATCAAGATAGTAAAGTTCAAATAGTCCTTGAAAGGATTCACTCTGATGTGTGTGGACCTTTCTTGACAGCCTCCACTACCAAGCACAAGTATTATGTTATATTTGTAGATGATTTCTCACTAAATTGATGGATTTTCTTCGTACCGAAGAGAGACCAAACATTCTCCAAGTTTGTTGAATTTAAAGCATTTGTTGAGAAAGAAACTAGTAGGAAAGTGAAGGCTCTCAGGAGTGATAATGGTTGTGAATATGTGTCTAATGAGTTTAAAACTTTCTGTGCAAAATAAGGCATTCGATGGGTATTGACAACACCCCACAACTCACAACATAATGGGGTGGTTGAGAGGAAGAACAAAAGTATTGTAGGAGTTGAATGGGCGATGCTGCATGACCAAAGGTTATCACTACACTTGTGGGATGAAGCATGCAACATAAATGTTTATTTGCATAACAGGAGTCCTCATCGGATTTTTGGCATGAGTAAAAACAATGTACACTTTGAAACAGGAACTGTGTCGATTACCTGTTTTTTTGAGGCAGAAAAAAATCAACCGATTTTGAAAAGTGTTGATTCATAATACATATATATTTTTTGACACTTCAAATTTTCTTATGTACATTATTTTTAAAATATTAGTGATTTTCATGTTAATTTTAAAAAGTGTTGATGGAGCATCAAGCCTTTCTTTTAGAAGACTTATTTTTTGACTTTAAATTTTCTAATGTATTAAATGTGAAAAAATATTTTCAAAATTTAACATTTTTTTAAGTAGTCATCTTCTTCATATTTTTTTGTTTTTCTTTTAATTTATTTTGTAGTGAGATCTTTATTTTTTTGCACAATTAAGAAAAAAGGTTGATATTTTAAAGTTTCGATCTTCTATATATTTATATATTGTTAATTAATATTTCAATGCACATCAAATAATTGCCTCTAAAAAATATATTTAATAGTTGATAGAAAAATACACATTTTGAATATAAATATAACAAAAAATTACACATTTGAGACTTTTTTGCTAAAAATTACATGTCAAATAAAATTTATATGAAAAATTTAACAAAAAATGTTTTAAAATTAACATTTTATGTATTTCATGTCAAAAAATATAATAATCACAACTTTTTCAAAAAGTAATAATTCACATAAAAATTAAAGTGGAAACCACATAATACAAATATTAAACATATAACAACAATAACTGAATGCGTATTCTTATGAGAAAATGTCAAAGTAAAAACATTACAAGTATAATTGATTAATACTTACAAAAAATGAGTCTGATTTCCAAACATAGCTTAAATTTAATCAATAATATCATGTAATC
>APFE030594708.1:50572-64472 GCA_000404065.3 Pinus taeda | reverse complement strand
AATTCCTTGGCACAGCTTTGGTGAGGTCCTCATTTACATATTGATCCTTCAGAAATTCCTTACATGGAGTCATGTCAAACTTGAAATTCTTGAACCACTCTTGTCCACCTCTCGGAATTTTAGTGACAGCAGAAATGGCTTGTGGAGACACAGGGAACTCTAGCATTGACACCTTAGAATTCAAGCCATTAAAATTTAGTGCAAAATCTTTCGTTGCCTCTGTATGTCCTCCCTTCAACTTTTCGCAAAACCTCCAGCAACCAGCATTTTTAAAAGCTCGTGCTACACCTTCATCTCTGAGTGTAAGATCAAGCCCCTCTGGCTCGGTTCTTAGGCACCTTCCGGATCGATGTACTCTTTTCTCCATCTTGCTCAGAATATCTTCACACAAAGAACTGATCAGCAACTACAATTCATAATACAACTTCAGCTTTGGAGTGCAGGCTTGCTTGCAATGATCCCTTTTTAAATGAAAACTCGGGCTTCTTTGCGTTTTTCAAACACTCATCATACAACAGGCATGTTAACGCACCATGAATAAACATTATGACACTACCATACCTCATAAGATCTCTTTAAAATAATTGTCATGTGCGTGATCCTAACCTGATGGCGGAATGATAACCTATCATGACCTGGAGAAGACATCAACTGACAAGATGTGAACGGACCTAATGACTCATCTTCCCAGACTTGACATTTCAAGAAAATGCGCCGCAAAAACCCCGAATCCCTGATTTCGTAGCGCATACAATTATGAATTAATAAAATGCGCTACGAAATGGCTGGTAAATGATACGCTGCGAAAAGGTGGAGAAATGATTGCGCAGCTAAATTGGCCAATCAGATTGCGCTACGAAACTGCGCAAAAGACAAATGACTCAAACAAGACAAGACATGCTTTAAACAATAATGATGGAGGGTATCTAACGGTTTTTTTTTACAAGGATTCACATCAATACCTTTTGAAACTCTAATTTCAAAGTGACACACATAGAAACCTATTAACTTAAACAAAACAAAAAAAAATTTACATGAATTTTTTGGACATAGGTGGACTGTGGTTTTAAGTGATAACAGTGGCTCCACTTGGGATAGTGTGCTCCTGTAGTACACTAAGAACTCGTAGCACCAGTGCCTTTATCCATCTTATTGCACTCACACACGGATGACAAGCATCCCTTTTAAACTTTGTGGGCCTTCACCTCGGGCTAAAGTTTTCCTGTTCAGCTTGTCAGTTATTTTTTAACAGAAAACATTCATAAAATGGTTATATACAATGATCATGGAATACTTGGTAGACTTTACTGATTGTAATGCTTTAAGAACCTGCCATTAACAGGTCCTCCAGCATATGGTGATCCATCAACCTCTTGCAGAATATAGGTGTTACTCCCATGGTAAGCTGAAATCAAATATGGCCCCTTCCATAAATTCTCGAATTTGCCATGTTTGCCCTTTTCCTCAATTCTAGCTTCCCACTTCAAGACTTTGTCATTAATCTGAAATGTGACATCTTTAATCTTCTTGTCAAAAGCTCTCTTGACCCGATTCTGATTTTGTTGATGGCCTTCAAACACTTCATTTCTCTTTTCTTGCAAAGCTATCAGCTGATTGATTCTGCGTTGTATGGCATTTGGTTCTTCTTCTAGTCCTTGAATTAACTTCATAACTGGTACCCCAAGAGATGTTGGGAAAATAGCCTCTGCACCATACACAAGCTCATAGGGTGATGTTCCAATAGACCTTTTTGTACAAATGCGATCAGCCCACAAAGCATACTTCAACTTTAAGTGCCAAGCCTTTTTGTTTTCTTGCAGCAGCTTCTTGATGATCCTCACAAGACTTTTATTTGAGCTTTCAGCCAAACCATTTCCCTGTGGATAATAAGCTGTGGAGTGTCCAAGGGAAATATGATATTGATGACAAAAATTTATCATTCTTTTGGATTTAAAAGCCTGAGCATTGTCTGTGATGAGCTTGAGTGGACATCCAAACCTTGACAAGATGTTGTTTTCTAGAAAGGAAATAATCACTGAATCATTTGCTTGCCTGGTTGGCACCGCCTCTATCCACTTTGTAAAATAATCAGTGGCTGTGAGAATCCACCGATGCTGCCCTGATGAAGGAGGATGTATTTCACCTATGAAATCTAATCCCCATTGCTGGAAGGGGGCTTCAACATAGATAGGGATCAATGGCATTGGCATAAGCTTTCTTCTGCCCTCAAACATTTGACATTCATGACGTGAAGCTATTCTTTTATAAATATCTCTGAACATAGTTGGCCAAAAATACCCTGCCCTTAGAATTTTATTTGCAGTAGCTTTCCAATAGTGATGGCCTCCACAATCTCCTTTATGAAACTCATCAATTACTTTTTCAGCTTCTTCCTCAATGAGACAATTTAACAAAATCCCACCTGCATCCTTCCAGAACAAATTCTGCTCATATACAACGTATCTCAGAGATTTGAGCTTGGTGAACCGAGCTTTTGACTTGGATAGATTATCAAGGGCTCTGTTGTGTTGTAAAACAAATGCCACATCCCTATACCATTCTGATGTCAAAAATTTTTCATTAATTTGAACCAACTCCTCTTCTATCTCAGAAATTTCTGATATTTCTGCATTAAAATTGATCTCACTGCTGTCCAGATTTGAATGAGTTAACAGCTTTGCTAACCCCTGACCCTTCACCAACTTGGTGGGTCTAATTTCAATATCATATTCTAACAGCTTGGCTATCCATTTTCCTCTTTTACCATCGGGGTCTGCTTGTGTAAGGATGTCTTTAATGACAGTACTTGGCACATATGCAATAACATGAGAATGCAGTACATAAATTCTAAAATCCTTGATTGCTTTCACCAATGCATATGATTTCTTCTCCAAAATATTGTACTTCAATTCAGCATTAGCCAATGTCTTACTAAAAAAGGAAATGGGTTGTTCAATAGCTTGGCTCCCTTTCTGCAATAAGACTCCAGCAATTGTATCCTCAGAAGCAAATGTGAAAATTAGAAATTCCTTGGTGAAATCAGGGCTAATAAGAACCGGTGCTAGAGTGAGTGCTTTCTTAATTTCTTCAAATGACTTCCTTGCCTCAGCTGTCCACTTAAAGTCTGCTCCTTTCTTTAGCATTTTAGTGATATGCTTGACTACTTCAGCAAAATTAGGGATGAACCTTCTAACAAAATTAACCTTACCGAGAAAAGATTGAACCTCTTTCTTGCTCCTTGGCAAATCCAACTTTGAAATAGCACTGACTCTATTAGGATCAATCCTAATTCCTTCTTCTGAAATGATGTGCCCAAGTAACTTACCAGAAGTCAAAGCAAAAATGCTTTTGGTTGGGTTTAAGGAAATACCAAACCTCCTACACTTTAGCAAGATCCTTTCAAGGTGTTTTAAGTGATCTTCTTCCTTCTTTGAAAAGACTGTAATATCATCAAGATATACCACCACTGATTTATCTTTTTCCTCAGCAAAAGCAATGTCCATAGCCCTCTGGAAAGTCGCCCCTGCATTCATGAGGCCAAAAGGCATCTTGGCATACATAAATGTGCCCCATGGTGTGGTGAAGGTTGTCTTCTCCTGATCATCTGGATGAACAAGGATCTTATTGTATCCCGAGAAACCATCTAACATTGACATTCTTTGAGAGCCAACAATATTTTGTAGAATAAGATCCATTTTAGGAAGGGGACAGTTGTCCTTCAATGAAGCCTTGTTTAAATTCCTAAAATCTATGCAAATCCTTATCTCCCCATTCTTTTCCTTACTGGTACCAGATTGGCCAGCCAATTTGAAAATCTAATTGGAACAATAATCTTTGCATCAAAAAGCTTCTTCACTTCCTTCTCAATAACTAGCATAAGAAGAGGATTAATTCTTCTTAGTTTCTGCTTAAAAGGTTTCTCATTTTCCTTGATTGGGATAGTATGTTGTATTATTGAGGAATCATACTATTTTAGATCAGCATAGCTCCATGCAAAAACATCAATGAACCTTTTCATCAACTCGACATACTTAACCTTTAGATCAGCTGATAAGAATTTTGAAATTTTGACTAATTTAGGCGCTACTGAATCACCTAAATTACAACTCTCTACTTCCTCTTCATTTGCCTGCAACCTTGGTGCTTTGAACACATCATTCTGATCAAAAAGTTTCTCAAGTGGAATAAGACCTTTAGGAATCAGATTATTTTGCAGCTGTAAGACCTCAGACTTTTCCTTTGTCTCTGCTAACATATTTTGCTGATCAATTTGGCTATGTTCAAACTCTCCTTTCAACTCTAGGAAACTTCTGACCTGCTGATCATCCTCAAAGACCTGCCAATTAAGGATATTATCCGGGATGACTGGCCTATGGCGGACTTTCACTTCATAATTGTCAGAAGTATGCTTAGGAATAACAAAAAGACTAGCTGCTACAGCAAGAGAATCTGCCATAGAATTCTGATCTCTGGTTTTTACATTTAGAGTATATGACTGGAATTTTTCCAACAATTCTAACACCAAGTTTCTGTAAGCTCTCATCCTTGCATCTTTTGTTTGATAAGCACCTTGAACTTGCTTTATGACTAATTCAGAATCTCCATAAATAGCAATGTTCTTTGCCTTAAATTCTATCGAGGCTTCTAAGCCTAAAACCAGAGACTCATATTCAACCATATTATTTGTACAATCAAAATTAAGTTTATATGACAAAAACTTACTCTCCTCAGCTGGACTCATGATCCAAATCCCAGCTCCTGCACCTTCTTTCCCTGCTGCTCCATCAAAGTACAAGGACCAACCAGAGGCATCTCCTTCATTACTTTGTCGCAATTCTTCACACTGATTTTCTGCCTTTTCTTCCTGTAATTCTTCTCCCATTGATTCATTAAATAGAATAGCTGATCCAAGGCCTATATCACAGGAATAAATGGGAAAATTTTGTGGCTTGTCCTTGCTACTCACCATATATGCCATTCTTGTCTCACGATATAACCTTCTTTGTTCTCCAAAAACTGGTATAGTAGCATAAGTTAGATCCATTTGCATGGTACCCTTAATCTTTGCTGCCCATGACCTTGAGAGTAACATTCCAAATTTAGGTGGAACATCTGCAAGAACAATGTCCATGACAGTTGTTTTTGCAGGGATTTGTGTGAGTGCCACAACCACATCTTTTATCAGCCCAATACAATGAACCCTCTTTGAATCAAAAGAAAATAAGTCCTTGTATGGTCTAGTTACTTCTAATCCCAACCTTTCCATAATAACTTTAGGCATGAGGTTATGGGATGCCCCTGAATCTAGCATGGCATTATGAAGAGTCATCTCATGTATATTGATGCTTATATAGAAAGGAGGAAACTCATCATTTTGCTCATCTTCAAGTCTTGGACCTAGACAAATAACAGGATTGTCCTCTTGCACATTCAAAATATCAGCCCCTCCTGGTGGAGAATTAAGCATTTCCACAATCTTACTTCTATACTTGTCTACTTTCAAGATTTCATTAAATGGGACTGATATTTTAATTTTAGCAATCTCATTTTCTATGTTAAATACAGGAGTAGACCTTTCAGTTTCCTTAGGAGGAGCAGGGGTTTGATTATCCTTTTTCTCAAGAGGAGTATCACCTTTTCCATCAGCCTGTTTTGGCTCCTCCTTTTTATCTTCCACTGCCTTTGAAACACCTTTCTTGGGCTGAGCTTTGTTTGCTGTAATGGGGACATCTCTGTTCCTGAGGTTGTATTGCTTTTGAATTTCAAATATGGCATGCTGATAGCCCTTTAAGAAATCTGAGGGTTCTTCTTTGACCTTTAGCTGGTTAGACTCATCATGTTCCTCCTTTGTTAATAATATTTCTGAATCTTCTTCACCAAGACAGTGAATAGATTCTTCAGGCTGTTCAGGTCCTTCTTCTTCATCTACCATGTTCTGTTGAAAAGGAGGCCTCACTGGAAGATCTGCTTGCTGATTTTTATTATCTCTTGGCCTCTGCTGATTTTGAGGCCTTCTAAACTGAGGGTTCCTGAACCGAGGTTCTTGCTGTGCTTGGGGAGTAGCAGTATTCCCAAGTGCTAATTGATCCATCAATTTTTCCATAGTTTTTATGACAGTTTCAAACTTGTCTTCTTGAGTAGAGGTAGAAGGCTTTTCCTCTTCTTTTACTCTAGCTTTTGGCATCTTTGACTTTTTGACAGCAAGCATATTTGCCTCTACTTTAACTGCATCATTTTGCATTTCGGCCAAAGTAGCAGACACTCTCTCTCTCTGAGTAAAAGAGAGAAATCCGAATCAAAGGACTCAGCATACCTTAATTGAGCTAAAGCCCCAGGAGGTTTCAAATGTGCTGGAATGGAATTATATATTTTATTAAATCTCTTTGAAAAGTTTTGAATAGTCTCATCTGGGGCTCTTCTTAAATTATTATATTCAGTGAGGTCCTGAACAGGATTAGTTCTATTTCCCCATTTTCTCAAAAAACTATCTTCAAACTCAGCCCAACTATGAATGCTACCAGCTCCCAAAGCTTTGAACCATTTTCGGACTTCCCCAATAAAGGTTTGAGCAAACAGTCTTAATTTTACATCTTCATCATCTACTTCTTCCCTGTCAACAAATTCATTGAATCTATCCACATGTTCTTCAGTTGTAATGTCTTCATCTCCTCCCCATGTTGGAATTCTAGCAGCATATTTGCTAGGAAGATCATGCAAAATTTGGGGAAGAGCTAGTGGAGCATACCTAGCAGGTACAGCCATAAGGAATGGAGGAACTGTTACAATAGGTATTGTATGACTAGAAGGATCAGAACTAGTATGAGATGTTGTTTGAGGGCTATTAGGACTAGCAGAGGCAGAAGACAAAATGTGAGTACGAAAAGGACTATTGGGACTTTGTAAGCCACTGATAAAAGAGCTCCAATTTGGGAGAGGTAAACCGGTTTTTGACTTAAGCAAAACTTCAAAAGGGTCAAGCTCCTTGAGCTGTTCCAAGTCCTCTTCCTCTAACAACAATTCAGAAGTAACAATTTCCCAAAACTCCTCTTTATCTGTTCGTGATACTAAAGATGAGGTATCAATACCTTTCTTTTGTAAACTCAAAATAATTCCAATCAATTCCTCTTCATCTTCAGACCTCAACAACACTTCTTGGATTTTATCATCAACAATTTTATTTTCAGGACTTCTTGAAAATTCAGGAAACAAAGACTTTGAAATATTTGAAGTACCTGGTATATCAGAAAACTTTTGTCTTCCTCTTGAGATGGTATTTGGATTCTCCACAGGAGTAGGTGGATTTGGGTCAGGATTACTCCTTGTATATCTTCCTCTCGAAGCCACCTTTTAAACTTTAACAATTAATGGAGTCACCAAGGTAGAATGCAGCCTCGAAAACCATTTGAACTCCTGCTACCTTCAGAAATTCAATCTTAAGATTTCGGGAATGAGTAATCATCAGGCTTCCGGCAGACGCACCAAAATGTTATCACAAAACCTGTACTAAGGGCTGCTACTTAATGAGATCTCATGAAACTGTTTCAGACCAAGCTTTAGACTAAGGTTTAGCCTCCTTAGTCAGAGAGGGCTCTCTCCCAGATTTTTGATATGTATTTAAGGGCAAGAAAGATGGCTAACTCTTTGAATAGTATATGAAATTCATGCTGGTTGGAACAACAAAAATAAGGCTTCTCCCATTGGGCTCATGGAGTCATACACTTTTACAGTGAACAAGTAGCTACTCAATCATAGAAACCAAGGCATATAATGTCTCAATGCTCAAAACATTTACTAAGAAGAACCTCAACTCAAAAAACATACACAGGAAGTCTGAGCACTTATGTGAATTCAGAGTGATTGCATGTCTAGTGAACTGTAAAACAAGATGAATAAAACCAAACCACATACATTCTGAGCATTCAAAACACAAGATGAATCTTGGGAAGAAAAAGTACTCTTTCTATTACTGTCAAGACACTTTACATAAGCCAATATGAAAACTCTGTTTTTTTGATAAAAATCTCCAACCCCTATTACATCAGAGTTTTTCCTATATATAGGAAACAAAAAACTAAACTATCTTGAGTCTCCTCCTCCAGCATGAGGGGAGCTCGAAAAACTATCATTAATTACCTTATCTATATCTAAACTGACTTATTAAATACAAAGGTATTGTGTTTTCAATACATAGAGTCCTATTCCTATTCAAACTCTAATTATATCTCCTCGTATGCATGATTCCTTCTTTAAGCTTTGACACTTGTACTGTTTCTGTAGTGGCTGAAATGCATTTGAGAGGCATTCACTGAACGAGCTGCCTTGGATTCCAACTGTGCTGATGACTCATTCTTTGGTGAAGATATATGCTCTGTTTTCACGGTCCCTGCCTTCCATCAATCTTTATTTCCAAAAGAACGTGCTTGAAGCTGTTTAATACCTTTGATGACCACGCATAACACCATATGCCTAATGATCTGGATGCGTTGTGGACTGGACATGTGTTCAACCCAAAATTTTGGTAACCCTACCAAAACCCTAATATTTCGGTCATAAAGTAGCTTTAGGAAGACTTAGCAAAAAACCAAAATGTTTCACCTTTTTGCTCCAATGCTCACACCTGTCATTCTTTGAACGCTTTGGCAGCCTTGTATGATTTCTTTCCTGCCCTTGAAGCATTCCCTTTCAAAATTGGCTGACCTCAGCATCAATTTTATTTTTTCTTATAAAACAGTGATCTACAGCAGTTTCGTAGCGCGCTACGAAACTGCTGTTCTTTTCCAAAATTACAGTCTTTAATGAATTTATCCATTACTTTGTGACTGTTACAGCTTCGCCTTTGACTCCAAAATTCCTAATTTGCCTTCCTTTTATATATGCCTCAAAAAAAACCAATGAACTTAGGAAAATAAAACAAAACTTGGGGCAATATCTGACCTTAAAAATTTGTAATTTTTATTTGGCAGCTAACTTGCCTAACTGAGCTTTTAGTTTTGCAAGTTATTTTTCCATGGCTGTAATTTCTGATACAGTTTTCTCTAAATTGGCCATTTCTTCCTCAGTTGCCTCCCATTTCTCCTTTGAAGATGAGGTTTTAGTTTCCTTGACAATGGGAACTTTTTTATCTGTCTCTTTCTTTTTGACTTGCTTTGCTTTTTCTGCTTGAGGTATCTGCTTTTCCATTTCTTTGGCCTATCCTCTGGTGTATGGTTTTCTTTTGATTTCCTCTGCCTTCTCTGCTTTAGGCAGTTGTTTAATTTCCTTTGTTGCAGTTACCTTGACAGCTACTTCATCCTTATGGGTTTGCTCAGCTAAATTTGCCAATCAGATTGCGCTACGAAACTGCGCAAAAGACAAATGGCTCAAACAAGACAAGACATGCTTTAAACAATAATGATGGAGGGTATCTAACGGTTTTTTACAAGGACTCACATCAATACCTTTTGAAACTCTAATTTCAAAGTGACACACATAGAAACCTATTGACTTAAACAAAAAAAAAATTATATGAATTTTTGGACACAGGTGGACTGTGGTTTTAAGTGATAACAGATTGATTGATATTTGGGCTACCATTAATGTAATGATGAAATATCTCTTCATCGCTCTCGAACTACAAGGACTTAGACGCACCCCCAATGTGCTGGAATTGGTAGACAGGTCCCGTGTTAAACTTGAGGGGATGTTAGAAGATATAGTGATTACGATAGCTTCTTGGAGATACCCAGCTGATTTCCTTATTCTATAGCCCAAATCCAATTTGGGGGGGCATCCTTTGATTCTAGGGAGACCTTTGTTGGTTACTGCGGACACATTTATAGGCTACAGGACAATATCCATGGTGATCTCGAATGGTCAAGCAACCCAGAACCTTAATATTTATCCCCCAAAACCAAATCTGGATGTGCACAACCCTTGGTGGGATGAGTTTGAGCCTGAGTCAGATCTTTACCTACCACTCCACTCTGGGGAAAGCTCAATATTTTAAAGACGAAACAGGAGATGATGTTATTAATGGTTTTATTAGTAATTCCCTATCTGTTGCTTCTGTTGAAAATGCAAATGAGGAGGAAGAGGTGGAAGATATATATTTTTAACAAATGAGGACAACTCTGAATATTGCTAGCAGCCCAATTGAGATTGAGGCTAGAAATTTTTTGAACGTTAACCCCAATTTGATTGTTTAACAAAATCAACGGCTATTACAACTGTTGCAGAAGTATAAAACGACATTTGCATGGGATTATATGGATATGAAAGGGATCCACCCTAACTTATTCACTCACCGTATTTATTTGAAGGATCGCTGCAAACTAGTTATACAGCCACATCGCTGCATGAACCCTGCACTAAAGGAAATGGTGAAAGAGGAACTACAGAAACTCATGAGTGCTAATTTTATTTATCCAATATCTAACAGTTAGTGGGTGTTGCCGATTGTCATCGTTCCTAAAAAGAATGGCAAGTGGAGGGTCCATGTTTATTATAGAGAACTCAACAAGGCCACTCAGAAGGACCATTTTCCATTATCATTTATAGATCAGGTCCTTGATACTCTCTCTAGAAAGAAATTCTTTCCATTTTTGGATGGATTCAGTGGCTACAATCAGATATAGGTCACCCTGGAAGACCGGGACAAAACAACCTTTACTTGTCCTTGGGGAACCTACGCATATAGAGTGCTACCTTTTGGGCTTTGTAATGCACCAACAACCTTTCAAAGGGATATTCTAGGAATTTTCTTTGACTTATTGAATGACTGTCTGGAAATCTTCATGGATGATTTCACACCTCATGGAAATGCTTTTGAAGCAGCATTAGTCAATCTGGAAAAAGTGTTAAAACGATGTGTACAGACCAATGTTGCCTTGAGCACGGAGAAATATCACATGATGATGACTGAATGGATCGTGCTTGGACATTACATTTATACTGATGGAATCAAGGTAGACCCTACAAAAATAGAGGTAATCCTAAAAATTCCAACCCCCAAAACACAGAAAGAGGTATGTAGTTTCTTAGGGCATGCAGGGTATTACAAAAGATTTATAGAAAATTTTGAAGAATTGCATCGCCATTATTTTCCTTGCTCATGAAGGATGTTGATTTCTTGTGGAAAGGGAAGTGTAAGCAGGCCTTCTTAAAGCTGAAAGGTTGTGTATCAGCAACCCCGGTCTTGCGACAACCTAATTGGGAATTGTCGTTTCACATAGCTACGGATGTATTAGATATTGTTGTAGGTGTTGTTATGGGCCAGCTGGAGGATAAGAAACCTTATGCCATTTACTACATAAGTAAAAATTTAACTCCAGTTGAGCTCAACTACACAGTGACCGAGAAAGAGTTCTTAGCAGTCATGCACGCCATCAATAAATTCTGACATTACATCACTAGATATCAATTATTTATACACACTGACCATTCTTCCATTCATTTCTTAATGAATAATCCAATTACAAATGGTAGGATTACATGCTGGTTATTGTTGTTATTGATATAACTATTGCAGATAAGCTTGGAAAAGACAATGTAGTAGATGACTTTCTTTCTAGGCTAACTATTGATGACAATTGCACTCCTATTGAAGATTCTTTCCCTCATGAATATATTTTTTCTACTTCTACTTACTCACCTTGGTATGCAGATATAGCCAATTCTCTTGCCGCAAAAAAATAAAATCATACAACAAAGTGCTACATATACTTGAACAGATGGGAACATCTACCACTCTAGACCCGATTTCCAGGTCAGACGATGTGTTAGAGAGGACAAGGTCTTTGATATCCTCAAGGCCTATCATGAGGAACCTTGTGAAGGACACTTCGTAGATAAACCAATAGGATACAAAGTCCTTTTAATAGGGTACTACTGGCAATATTTTAGGACGCCAAGAAGTTTGTGAAGGGATGTGATAGTTGTCAAAGGATGGGCCAACCACTGCAATCGGATGAGATGTCATTACAACCCCAGATCATCATAGAACATTTTGAGAAGTGGGATCTAGATTTTGTGGACCAATCAATCCTTCATCCACATAGAGATCCTACATCTTGGTCTATACTGACTATGTTACAAAATGGGTCGAGGCGAAGGCACTAACTAGAGCCATGAAGCAGGTTGTCTTAGACTTTCTGTTTGAAGACATCTTTGTCCGGTTTGGCATGCCCAGGGGGGTAGTCACAGATGGAAGGCTGCAGTTCACATCTCATAAGATCTGGGAATTGGTCGAGAAATATAAAATCCATCACAAAATCACAACACCTTACCATCCATAGGTGAATGGCTAGGTGGAAAGCACTAATAAAATCATTGAGGGGATCCTTACTAAGACTATGGCTAGTCATCGAAGAAATTTGGCTGACAAACTTCTGGAAGTGTTATGGGCATACAAGACTACATGGAGGAACACCACTGGATTCTCACCATACGAACTTGTGTTTGAACCCTTTATTGCCCATTGAATTTGAAATCAAAACACTAAGGACAACATTTTAGGTCAATTTGGATTTGACTACAACACAAAGGCAGAGATTGAACCAGCTCAATGAATTGGAGGTGAAACGGTTGGCTGTTATCCAGCAAATAGAGATTATCTAGCAGCAGAGAGCTAAGTGGCATGACAAATTTATAAAGAAGAAACAATTCCAGAAAGGAGATTCGGCTCTCTTATACGACTCAAGGTTTAAGGACTTCAAGGGTAAGCTTCGCACCAGATGGCTAGGTCCTTATGAGGTAGATGCAATCTTTGACAATGGGACTGTAAATTTGGTGACCATTGACAGTGCAAGGACACCATTACTTGCAAATGGGCACCATCTCCGATTGTATCACAAACCTACCTCGAAGGGTTCATTTGTCAACATTGTCACAAACTCGGATCTGCAGATTATGAGAACAGGGAAAATACCCCCTGTGCTGCAAAAATTTGAACTTTTTCAATAAGTGTAATAGCTGAAAACCACCTGGTGGCGGTTGTTACACCGTTTAAAAAAACAAAAACAAAAAAGATATAATAATAATAGTAATCTGGTTGTGAAAACCTTTTATAGGCACAAACAAACACTTTTTGTAGCAGTTCAAAACCACTTGGTGGCAATTGTTACACCCTTTGCAACAACATTTGTTATTTCAAAGTGTATCATACGATAAGTGTTGTTACACCCTCTATAACAACATTTGTTCCTTTAAAGTGCATCATATGATAAGTGTTTTTACATGATCTTTTGTTATTTATCTTTTTGTAAAAATTAAAAATAATATATACCATTCGTCTTGGCTGTTACACATGTAACATCTGACGAATTTTTAGAAATAAAATGAAATATTTTATTGTAATAAACAACAAAAACATCATCATGAGCCTCATCAGCAGATCTAAGTTCGTGTGTCTTGCTGCCCGAGTATGATTCGACATCATGCCACCCCACCACGCCCCATGTCACCCAGGTATGTCATCAAAAAGGTAATATTGCATTTGATTTACTTTGTAATTATGGTAAGTTAACATGACTAATTGACAGCCAAGGACGATTGTCATAATTAATTGTAAGAAGAACTTCGGTGTAAATCACATGAAGAAAGACCTTTGTCGACCCGTTTCGAACCAACCAATGTGGTTCATCGTTAGGACAAGTTGAAGAAATAGATCCAGCTTTGCATGTTAAATAGTCTGAGCAGAGCCCCCAATGGCTATCTTGACCAACGGCTAATTTGGACTTTGGGACCAAAGTCAAAAAGTCATTTTTATAATATAGTTATATTCGGTGACCATTCCTTTAAAATATATAAAAACATTTATATAAATAAAATAATTTAATAGGTGTTTTTGTTAATAGTTAGTTAAAAGGTTTAATAATTAAAATTATAAGTTATTAGAAATATTATAATGACAATATACATAGGG
>APFE030594708.1:2363-50115 GCA_000404065.3 Pinus taeda | reverse complement strand
AAAAGTGGGAAACAGGGCGCTCCATCCATTAGAGGATCAGCGAACATGCAGCTAACCTAAGACATGGGAGAACCAAGTCTTCAGCATTAGCAGAGCATGTAGAAAAGACCAAGCATCAGGTTTGTATAGAGGAGGCCAAGGTTGTTGCCAAAGTTGCTCAATTCCATCATCGTAAATTCAGGGAAGCTATTGAGATTGAAAGAAAACCTAACAATCTCAATAGTGATGACGGTTGGAAGATTACTAGCTGTTGGATCCCTGCCCTATCGTCTTAGTCTTTCTCGTTCTTTCCCCCCCACCCATCCCCCCCTCCCCCTTGTTATCCTTTTCTAGCTTTCTTTGTTCCCCCTGGAGCCTTCCTTCCTCCTAGGGTTTATCCGTCCTGCTCTGTGGTTTTTAATGGTCTTTTCCGTAGTCCCTCCTCCTTTTTAATTTTATGTTGTTCTTTCTTTTATTTTTTATTATATTATATTATATTATTATTCTTTTTTATTTTTTCAGTATATTTATTATTTATTATTTTTATCGAGATTATTATTTATTTTATTTTTACTTTTAGTTTTATTTATTTATTTTATTTTTTCAACTAATTTTACCTTTACTAGCTTTATGTTCTATTATTTTATATATATTTATGTATTTTATTTATTTATTTATTTCCCACTTTTATTTTTATTTATTTATTTATTATTTTGTGATTTTTTCAACTAACTTTACCCTTTACTTAGCTACGTCTTAATTATATTTATTTAGTTTTTATTTTATTATTTATTATTTATTTTATTTTTTCTTATTTTATTTATATTTTAATTAATTAATTTATTCATTTATTTATTTGACTTATTTTCTCGTTCTAATTCTAACTAACCATTATCCTAAAAATACCCTATATATATTATAATATTTCTAATAACTGATAATTTTAATTATTAAACCTTTTTAACTAACTATTACAAAAGCAACTATTAAATTATTTTATTTATATAAATATTTTTATATATTTTAAAGGAATGATCACCGAATATAACTATATTATAAAAATGACTTTTTGACTCTGGTCCCAAAGTCAAAATTAGCCGTTGGGGGCTCTGCTCATACTATTTAACATGCAAAGCTGGATCTGTTTCTTCAACTTGTCCTAATGATGAACCACACTGGTTGGTATGAAACGCGTCGACAAAGGTCTTTCTTCATGTGATTTACGCCGAAGTTCTTCTTACAACTATTATGGATCATAGAAGCCTCAATTCAATAATTGTCATAATTAAGTTGGGGGGGAATGAATCATGTCGTGACATGACCGTCCCATGATTTGTAATTATTGGAAAAATCCAACAATTAAGGCACGCGACCTGGGAGTTATTGTTACTTCATACCAAATCATACCAAAAAGGGTAAGGGAACTATTGACGAGACCTCCCCACGACTCACCATTAAAGCAAAATTAATTAAGTTGTACGAGCCATGCATGCCAAATCTTAATCCAAATATACACCTATGCCACCCTACCACCCTATCATTTACCCCTGCTAGAAGCATTGAATCCCTATTCAGAGTGCTCGGAGAGGAGGAAGGTAGCAGTGCAAGCTGAAACAACTAGAGTGTGTGCCGGAGGGAAGATAAGCAGGTGAAACAACATTGAATTGCAGAAGCAATGGGTGGAGCAGCGATACGACACGAACCAGGAATTGCAGAAGCCTTGGAAGGCTATCATGAGGCATGCCAAGTCTTCAAAGATGCAGGCTGGTTCGAATTCTTCCAAAAATTGGAAGGATCGGAAAATGGTGTGACCATGGAATTCGCAAAGAAAATGGAAAGAAACCAGACGGAAGTTAGAGGACTGAAAGTGGAGGTCACAAAAGAAGTTATTGCTAGAGTAACAAGATTTCCAGAAGCAAGGAACAGATGGTTTACCAAGAAGGTTAATGACCCCTCGCTAAAAGGGGATTTTCTTCAGGAAAGCGAGTCATTGGTTAAGAAGGGTAGGTGAATTGATAGGATGTCACTCTCCCAGCTATGGGAAAATGTTTCTCTCTTCCTCATTAAGTACATTACTTGTGAGGGAAGAGAAACAATTGTGTTTAATTACCACTTCCCACTGCTAAACCATCTCTGCCATCAACAACGGATTAACCTACCATATTTCTTGTTGGGAAATATTAGACACATGGTCACAGTTGTGAAAACGGCCGCACATCCAGAAACTTGTGTTACGAACCATGGCCTTATTAAAATCATCGTGTTGGGTGCCTTGAACCAACAGGGAAAAAATTGGGAAGAGTTCTTACGGAAAAGGCCTAGGACTACTCGTAGAAGGCAAACAGAGACGGTTGGGGAAACTCCAGGGGTAACAAAGGAGTAACCACAGCCCTCAACAGTGAGGATCAACAAGAATTCGGTTAACAAACCAATTGGTGACAGAAGGCCAAAACAGCGCATAAGGGTCAGCGGACACCCAGAGTCCCCATATACATCGAGAAAGAACAAGGAAGCAGTCGAGCAGAAGGACGAGAGCAAGCTTAGCCAAGAAAACCTCCTTCACCTGGTAAGAGTGAAACCCAATCCTTGCTATAGAAAATTGAAATTTTAGAAAAAGAGATTGAGGAATTAAGGGAATAGCTAGCAGTAGGGAAGGCAGAGCTAAGAGCCCTAGGTTTGGATACTTTGGTAGAGGTTGTGGATAGGGCTAGAAGGGGGGAAATATCGGGAACTTTGTGTGTAGCTTGTGTTGAGAAATTGGTGGAAGCCAAATTCAAAGTCTGTGCAGTAGATACTACCTCGAGGGAGACTCAAACCGAAAACTGGGAAGCTGTTACACTAGAACCTGTCGAGGACGTTGTTGATACATAAGAACCAACAACTGATACAACACAATCCACAGAGAGTGATCTAGCAATGGATACATAAGAAACCTTTGCTGACACTATTGTTTCACTAGGAACAATAGTGGAAGAGTAAGTCAGCCAAGTGGAGGAAGAGAAAGATAATATCCATGAGCCAATGGTCACTTCTGTTGTTACACAAGAACCATCAGTAGAGACCGAAGCTGGTCCGAAGGCAAATGATGAGAAAAAACCTGCGGACTTTACTGCTCCCACATAAGAACCAGCAGTAAGAATGGAGGTTGACAAGGAAAATAAGGAAACTGTGGTCAAACCCACTGACGAAGTTGTTGTTACACAAGAACCAATAGCCGAGGTGGGACAGCTTCATCCTCAGGAAGATGCTACACCCTTAGTTAATGATGCATGTAGAAGAACATCGGGTCCTGTTGAAGGATGTCATTCTGAGAAATTGTTGTTATTGGCAAAGCTGCAAAAGTGGAAGCAGTTGGCACTCTCTCTACAGGAGGAAGTGATTCCACTCAATGTGCATAAGAATATGATGGATTCCTTGCAAGAGAAATGGTTGAAGGAAGAATGGGAAAAAAAAGAGGAGGCATGGAGGCATAAAGAAATGATGAAGAAAAAGGATGAATAGTTGTATCAGCTACATCAGGAGGTCTCTGACCTAATGTTTGATAAGACCAAACTCTGCGACCTCACCCTAAACCTGCTAGCATGCAGGTGGCCATCCCCGTCATACCCTGTGTTCCTATGGGAAAATTACTATTTATTTCAGTTGAAAGCAGTTTATGAGAAAAGGTCCTATTTGGGTTCTTTTACCTGCACCTTTTAGGAAATTTTTCAGTCCTATGATTTTGATGATCAGAATTTGTTGTGCGAGTTATTCTTGTACAACGTGATGTGTGAATACGTGAGCATAAAGATGGTGGTGACTATCCTCTCTTTCATGGGAGATTTGCAGTTTCGGGCATTCCTCTCATTTATGAGGAACCAGATTGAGTGGCAACTGGATAAGAAGACAATAGAGACCAACGAGGAAAGGACAACACTATGGGTTCAAGCTGAATCGGGAATGGCCTATGAACTCTGACGAGATTTCAAGCAGTTATTGAGCACACCGGAAAGGAGAGATCAGTCAGCCATCTACAGAAGAAAGATCATGAGGGTCCACCTCAACTTATTTTCAACCATGAGGAACCAAGCAATAATCTAATGTCTCAAGTGCATTGAGGTTTGCAGTACAGAATTGCAGGAAGGGGACCCATTTGAGTATAAGAACTTTGTGGCTGTTGTTTCACGGGTGCCACCAAATTGTGCTAACACTGGGAGCATTCTAGATTGGCCTCAGGTGTAGATTCCCTCTGATATGGTTTCCATTAGAGGAGTATCAACCTGATTATTAGTTATGTGATTATGAAGAGGAATCCTGGCCACGTGAGTTAATGGTCGATAAAGGATTTAGAGCTCTAGGTGATGATACTATTGTTGCATACAATTTTACAGATTTCCATCTGGGGCAGAGTAGAAGGGTCTGAGATTCTGCATGGGGACATGCAGTGGCTTCAGTCGGGGGGAGATGTGGTGTGGCTTTTCACCCATTTTCTGCACCTCATTTCCCTTCTTTTGACCATTTTGTCCTTCAGAATTGTGCCCTTATATGACCAAACTCCTTGTTTTCTTACATTTTAAATCCATTTTACTGTCATGTTTCTTTGCTATATTTTACCATATAAATACGAGGCTTTATTTCTTTTTATGGCTAACTGAACGAGCATTGAAGGAGCATGTCGGGAAGTTTATCTTTTTTCAAGTGTTGGCTAGCAAAAGCAGATAGGCAGTACGAGTTAACTGCAGGAAAGGGTAGAACAATTCATGGTTACACCCTGAGTGTTGTTACATATCGTTGCTACATACTAGGTGTTGTTACAAACCATTTTTGTTATAGGTGGATGTTGTTACATATTGCTGCTACACATCGGTGTTGTTACAAGTTGCTGTTACACATAAGGTGCTGTTACACCTCACATGGATCCACCATTACACCAACAGTGTTGTCATCAGTTATGTTGTGTCATCTCGAACCATAATTTACTCAATATTGTTGCACCGAAGCTGGAAATGTGGGTAATATTCCACATAATAGCTGTCGGTAGTAGGATTGTTGATTTTTGAGGCAACAAGACTCGAGCAGTTGTAACTAATGTATATTTATTTAGCAGTAGGTTGCAACTTCTTTATTTTGGATCAGCATGAAAATCTAAGATTCTCATGACTGGTCTATTTTCTAATTTTTGGGATGTAATAGTTATAAAAAACTTGGCTTTTTATGTATCAAAGGTGGCATATAAAAGAGTATGGTTACTCTGTTTCTGTAATTCCTGAACTTATTTTAATATCAATTGGCACGATGATGTTGTTATTGCTTCTCAGCTGATCTGTTAATCACTTTTTGTGTTCTTCCTACGCCTTACTGAGGAGGAAGGGCCCTCCTCTTTGGCAGGGATTACAGTGATTAGGTAGTGTACATTTCAGTTTAGTTTATTGATTTATAGTTTCTCATTGTTGTTGTACAAATCGTGGATTGCATTCAGTGTTTTTTATTTATCTTATGTTATCACACAAAGTTAAACAACAGAGGAATAGTAACCAACTAGAATAGATGTTAGTTCTAGGTGTGGTGCGCCTTTATTTCAATAGATGCGAGTTGTGATTTAATTTTGTGGATTGTTTTTATATTTGCATACATGATTGATTCAGTAATTTAGATCAGAGACATCTTTTACAGTTTTTCTGCACTATCTTATGCTTGGCTAGAGTGTATCAGCACATATAGTGCAAAATCCATTGAAACAGCAAGACCTACCCTGGGTTGATAATTAATGTTGTAGTCTGATTCAATTAAGGTTGATAAAACAACACTACAGGTACGTGGGCAGTGGTGTGACGAAGCATATGAAAGGGTCACTGGATATTTTGAGACTCTAGCTGGTTGGGACTCGAAGTTGCACATGGTGTTGGGTGACAAGAGTCAATTGGAGATCTGATGATCGGGTGTTATGCCATTCAGGATGGAGACAAGATGTATGATGTGGGTCCAAGATGTATTGTTTGTACCAAGACTCAGATATAATGTGGTCTCTATCCCGATGATGGGGAAGAAGGGGTCTTAGGTCATGTTCCAGGATGGAAAGGAAAGACTCAGGCTCAGAAGCTCTAAGTCTGATGGGATTATACTCGGAGTTAGAGAGAATGGTCTCTATAGGTTGAGAGGAAAGCCTGTGGATCATGGAAAGAAACGAGTGGACCATGTATAGGTTCTAGAGAAGCAAGAGCATGTGCAAGTGCAAATGCAGGCTTCAGAGGAGAAGGTACAGGTTCCCGAGAAGAAGGTAAATTTTCTCGAGAAGGTATAGGTTACAAAGACTCAGTGGGGGTCGAGTTCGAGAGGAAGCTTGAAGATTCAGAGGGAGACTCTGCAACCCAAGAAGAGCAAGTGGTCAGTGGTGAGCAAGGTTTCTCCTACAACTGCCAAGAAGGAATCATGGAAAGAGTGGAAGACCTTATAGGATAAGAAGAAGAAGCATGTTGCTTCCAGCAGTGATAGCGACACTTCCGTACAGGATTGTTGCGATTGTGAGTGCCAAGAATTGGGAAAGTGTTACGAGCAGTGATGATGATGATGGGATACTTCTTAGTCTTGGAATTACCTCCCTCTCTAAGAGGGAGTTTTGATTTGTGTAGGTTGGGAGGTACTCTAAGCCCTAGAGTTTAGGGTTTGAGGGAAAAGAACCACAAGGGCAGCTTGTGGGCTTGGAACCCAAGTATGAGGCTTTCATACCCATCGTGTTTTGGGGAAAAAGCATGATGGATTCATGGCATGTGATGGATGAGGATGATATTTCTCGAAAAGACGATTCCAACACATCAAAAATCATCTGAATCTGAGTTGTCGTTAGGGAGATATGAATTTTTGAAGTTGACAAATTAATTTGGTTGTCAACTAGACTGACTTGATATGTGTCACTTCAAGTGAGACGTTGAGCCATTTTATGTGTATAAATACAAGTCATATTGAGTTCATTTAAGCATCCAAGTGGGAAATACACCTCTAAAATTTTTGGTGGAGAGAGAATAACCCTAGGCACAGTTGGAGATGCCCCAAGAGACAGCGTGAAAGAGGCTAAGGGACAGTGTGGATACTTCTGTTGTGGAAGTTGGTTGCTATAGGTGACAGCAAGTTATGTTAAGGGTTGTTTTAAGGAAATAATAAGGGTTGTTTCTTGATTGGTAAGTTGGATAGAGTAGGTTGCAGATCTGGAGCTAAGGACGCAGTTGTTTCAACTGATGTAGGTGGGCGTTTTATACCCTGCAACAGCTGTTAGGCTAGGCTGCAGGCCATAGCCAACATCTGGGTCAATTATTGTGCTGTGATTGGGTTAGAATTAGCACAAAAGGACCAACGTGTGGGTGGAGGAGCCTCCACTTGTAGGATTGTAGCTTTTGGAGGGAACTTTGTTGAATTTGTGAGGAGAAATAGGTTTGTGAGTAATTCCCTAAATAGAGAACAATAATACAACAATTAGCATGGTGTAACAGTAGCATATTTAGAGAGGTGTATTGGGTTATGTGATGACCAGAATTGGATCAGACATGTTGTATCATGTTGGAGCCAATTACAAAACATTACAGGGAGGGAAGGTGTCTTTCTAGGAGTAGATTCAGCAGTGAAGTACTGGGTTTCATAGAGCTGGTTGGAGGGTAGCATGTTGGCTACCCAAACTTAAGTAACCTGAGGTGAGCTATATTGAAGGACGAAGAGAAGTTTAAGGTTGGGTGAAGGACGGTGCCGAAGTGCAACACTTTGGTGGACTAAATTCGTTGCTAGCGTGGCAAATTGGAGCTCGGGAATTGGCCAACCTAGAGAGTAGTTGATGAGCCTGTGTTCATTGCAGCAGATGTGACTTACCATAGTAATAGGAGGCAGCCCTCTTAAAGTCTCGATGTGTAGTGGCCTTGATGGACCAAGGCACTACTAGTGAGCAGTATGGGTGTGACGGACCAGGAGGACAATATATGACATAGAAATGTTGCAACCAAGTTTTTCATTTTATCTTGTAACCGTAGACTATTGTATTTATCATATTTGGATTAATATAACGAAGATTGGTGATTGTACATTATTGTACAATTTTGTTTGAAATTGTGTATCATTGTGTGTATTGATTTACTACTTTATATTTCTGTTGTGCAAAGTAGTTTATGGTTGAGATTCATGGTTTGGTAGCATCAACGATTTTAAGACTATAACCTAGACCCAAGGTCACAGAAATTCAATAGAACCAACCCTAGAGAAAGAAGAAATGAATCCAACCATATATTATAGTAAATTGGTCCTTAAACTCTCAAGATAGATTGACAAATGGAGATAGTAAACAAATGTTTGGAAGGATATCTTCGTTGGTTTATATCTGATAAAAAAACACAATGGGTCAAGTAGTTACCTCTGGTTGAATGGTGGTATAACACTTCAGCAAAAATGACCTCATTTGTGGCACTTTATGGATATCATACACCATCCATCACATCATATTTAAGAGAAAATTCTAACGTTCAAGCAATGGAAGGTCACATCAAGCATCAACAACAAGTTCTCCAACTCTTAAAGGATAACTTCACTTTGGCACAGAATCAAATGAAACACCAGGAAGATCAACATCATAGGGAAATAAGTTTTGATGTAGGTGACTAGGTATTTTTACGGCTACAACCATACAAAAAAATGTCCCTCAAGCAAGCCAAGAAGGATAATAAATTATCGCCAAAGTAATATGGTCCTTACAAGGTGTTTCAAAATATTGATATTATGGCATACAAATTGGAGCTTCTTGCATCTTCCCGAGTGTACCCAGTTTTCCATGTTTCATGCTTAAAGAAGGTTATAGGTGACAAGCTCCCAATTCAAACAATATTATCGGAACTTGACAAGGAAGGAAAAATCACATTGGAACTTGAACTAATCATGGAAATAAGAATCCAATAGCTATGAAATCGATCAATTTCAGAGTATCTCATCAAGTGGAAGAACTTAACCGCATAATATTTCGCATGAGAGGATGAAAATTTTATACATAAGCATCTAGAAGTATTCAAGCATTGAGGAAAACACTTTTTTGAAGGAGAGGGGCATGTTAGGTCCCTATACTACTAGTGTAGCCCCTTATTGTATTGTTGTGCCCATGTAGTCCGCATATTGTTATTATTGTGCCCCATAGAAGCCTATTATTTTTATTGTTGTGCCCTTACCTTTTTATTGCTATGTTAGCTTTGATTATACTTTGACCCCTTAGACTCCTATATATAGAAAGGAGGTATTGTCATTTGTATCATCAAATAATTGTTCATTTGTGTAATGTAAAGGAGGTTTCCCCCTCGAAGAGGCTAATTTTGAAGTCATTGAGGATGTTAGGCCCTAACATCCTCAATTGTGATATTGGCAATAGTTTCATTCCACAGAGGGATCGACACTACACTTTTATCCTTTCCTTCACCCTACTGGGGGTTTGCAAATCATAAACATAATATATATATATAATATATTATATATATATATATATAACAAACTAGAAACATAATAACATATACATTAACTTCAAACACATCAATTGAAGATGATTTAAAACTTAAAGACAATTTCAAGATATAAACACATAAAGTTTAAAGAGGATTTAAAATGCAAGATGTATACCTGCAACAGGTGAAGAAGGTCCATTATCTGTAGCAAGATCATCAACAAAGACAGAACTATTGCCTCTGACAATCTGACTTGTGTCAAAGCAAGGATCTATGAGTGGAACAGACAGTCTAGTATGGCCACGTGATCTAGTCTGACCATGTATAACAGACCCCCCAACACTCCAAAGGGTTGCGGTGGGGGGGTGCATAGGAGATGGCTTTGCAAATTACATATAATAGATATAAACTAATCCAAGAAAAAAATGTGACATAAAAAAAATGTTGACAAGAAAACCATTTATAAACTCAAATAGAATAATATAGCCTAAAGTCTTAAACTAAACAAAGTGTCTTTTTTGATCAATTATTAACCAAATTAATGAGTTTCATGTAAATACAATTGAAAAATTTGATCTTGAAAATCTAACTTACACTTTTTCTCATTTATAAATAATGTGTTTTATTCATAGAGCAGAAATATGTAAATATATGTAAAAATTTGAAGTAAACATATCTGCAAAACTAATAAAACTTCATGCCAACCAAATACTCCTCAAGTCAAGTTCTTATAATGTTTGATTTTGACACATGACATGTACTAGGTGCAAGAACATGAAGACAATGTTTTTGGTACGACATACTACATAATGAAACAGTATGGTACAAATTAGAAAAGAGTCAAAATGCTTATGTATTTGAACTTTAAATCCACTTTTCATCATGGATTTAATGTATGTATCAATGGTGTATTGTTGAAACACACACACACGCACATATATATATGCTATGTTGTGTTATATAGTTAAATAAAAATATAGGAAGTGTAAGTTACAAAATCATTACTCAACTAATAAATAAGGGTAGGAACTAAGAGATATATAGTTGACATGTACATCATTATATTAAATAATTCTACAAATATGAGTAATGAAAATTTTAAGGAAAATTCATTAGGGGAGTTTTGAGGTCTAAAATGGGCCTCCTAAGGAAATTATAAAAGAATAGTGGAAATAATAAAATAATATTAGATTACATCATCATATTTTAGAAGGAAAAAGGAAAAAATAATTTTTTCAACTCTTATTTTCAGCTTATCTCCCTATGGGTTTACTCAAATTTCGAGTGGAAACACTTGTTGGATGCATAATTTGATTCCTCATCCAAGGAGTACCCATGTTGCATACTTTTGATGTCTCTGCAATCACATTTTTCATGTATTTCTCATTGTTCATGTAGCATGGTCCATCAAAAGTATGCAACCTGGGTACTCTTTGGATGAGGAATTATTTTATACTAGATGTTATTGCACTGACAGGCGCTCTACAGCCCAGTATATGAGGGAGATGTTGTCACATAACATAACGTTACATTAAAAAAAATATAAAAAAATATGAAGGAGATGTTGTCATGTAACGTAACGTTACATTAAAAAAATATTTTAAAAAAATGAGGGAGATGTTGTCATGTAACGTAATGTTACATTAAAAAAATATATGTGTCAGCTAATATATAATGTATATGCGGAAGAGATGTGTAACGTTACTATATATGTCAGCTAATATATATTGTATATGTTGAAGATATGTGTAACATTACTTTAAAATAATTATAAAAATTAATTATAAAAAAAAAAAATATATGAGGGAGATATTGTCATGTAATGTAACGTTACATTAAAAAAAAATGTGTCGGCTAATATATATTGTATATGCAGAAGATATGTGTAACATTACTATATATTTGCGAGCTAATATATATTGTATATGCTGAGGATATCTGTAACATTACTTTGAATTAAAAAAAAAAATACTTAAAAAAATATAGGGGATGTTGTCAATGTACTTATATGTGTCAAATAATATAATTGTATTTTGCTTAAGTATGTGTCTTATTTGAAAAAAAATAATATTTATATATATATATATTATATATATATATTATATATATATATAGATATAATATCTATATAATATATATTATATATATATATATATATATATATATATTAAAAAACGTGTTAGATAATATTAACAAACTCGATTTTGAAAATGATATATTTACAATTTAAAAAGAGATCAATTAGCTTATTCATTGAATAACAAAGAAAATTAGGTTAAGGATGCAGAGGATTCAATTGGGCATCTCCTGTAATTGAATAACAAAGAAAATTAGGTAAAGGAAGCGAAGGATTCAATTGGGCATATCTTGTAATAATAACGAGGTAAACCCAATAGAATGGAAGGTGCTCAATAAAATTAGTAGGAGTGAGGAGAAATATTGAGTAGAATGTAATATTTAGGGTGGGGTGTGACCTGAAATATTAGGTAAAATTTCATAATATTACATTTTAATTAGTACTTCTCCCCACCCCTAGTCACTATTTATTAGGTGGGGGTGGTTATAAATATTGGGTAACATATAATATTCTAATATTATATTATATGTAATCAATATATTTGTAACAATTAATATAGATGTGTTCCATCTATAAATTTAATTAATAAGCGGATAAAACTTAATATTTACAATATGACAAGATTTTTAATCATAAATATTTATCATGGATATTATTAACTTCTAAGTAGGTTTTTTTACAATACCATGGGCCAATACCCACAAGAGAAAGATAGAGAATGAGAGAAGGGAATAAAATTATAATACCATGGGCTACTACCATGGTTTATCAATACCATGGGTCATCTAGAGTTTTGATTATTATGTTATGGATCTAGGCTTTTAATTTTTACAATACCATGGGCCGATACCATGGCATATCAATACTACATGCCCAAAAACAATAACTTATTTCAAAATAAAATTGTTTTATTTTAATTTAATTTTATAACAATTTTTAATTAAATCTAAGAGAAAAAAGGTTATAATTACTCTTGAGGTATATCTAAACCCTCCATCCTCATGACTACTAACAATATTTTCGTAGAGATTAATTGGAGGTTTTAATAAATTAAAAAATGAGAATACTTTAATATATAAATATGTTGAAATTTATATAATATAAATAATATTATAAAGAACTAGGATAGATGCATCTTAACCAAGGATCCAAGCGATAAAAAAGAAAAGTGATTAACAATGATAAAAGAAAGATAGCGTATGATTTTTAAAAAAAAATTATTATTGTATTTTCTTTAACATGATTGATCCAAAATATAGGTTTAATATTTTACAAACAATTTTTTTTTATTAATTTAGATAATTTCTTAAATACAATACAATGGGATTATGTTTAAGAAAGAGAGTGAGATGGAAGGGAAATAGAGTGTGGGAGAGAGACATAGGGAGAGACAGAATGGAAGAGAGAGAGGAGGGGGAGAGAGGGAGGGAGGGAGATGGATTTAGAAGGAGAAAGAGAGGGAGTGAAAAGGGAGAGATGAATATGGAATGAGGGAGAGAGGAAAAGAGGGAAGAGACAGAAAAGGAGAGGATAAAGATAGGGAAAGAAGGGGAAGAGAGAGACAAGGAGACATAGATATGGAGGGGGGAGAGAGGAGGAGAGAGAGAAGGAGAGAGGGAGGGAGATTGTGACAGATTTGTAGGGTGTAGAGAGAGTGTGTGTATGATGGGTGGAGAGACAGAGGGAGGTGGGAGAGAAGGGGAGAGAGAGGAAGGAAAAAAAGAGAGGACTTGAGAGAGAGGAGAGAGAGAGGGGGGAGAGAGATACAGTGAAGGGGAAGAAGGCATAGAGAGAGAATGTGGAGATGGAGTGACAACGAAGCTGAGAGTATAGTAGTGAGGGTGGGGGGGGGGGCGGGGGAGAGAGGGAGAGGAGAGAGAGGCGGGAGGAGAAGAGAGAGAAGGGAAGAGATAGAGAGGAAAGGATAGGAGAGATAGTAATAATAGATAGATATGGGGGGGGGGAGAGAGAGAGGAGAGTGACATATGTTTGGGGGTTGAGATAGGGAGACAAATAAGGAGAGATGGAGGGAGTCTGTGGGGGGTGGTGTGAGAGAGGGAGAGGGAAGAGAAGGCGGGGAGAGAGAGAGAGAAGAGAGAGAGAAGGGGAAGAGATAGAGAGGGAAAGGAAGAGGGAGAGATAGATATATAGATAGATAGATATGGGGAGAGAGAGAGTGTGTGTGTGACATATGTTTAGGGGGTTGAGATAGAGAGACAAATAAGGAGAGATGGAGGGAGGTATAAATATAGATAGTAGGGGGAGAGAGGAAAGAAGAGAAAGATAGAGAAAGTTAGGGAGAGGCAAATAGAATGAGATGGGGGAGAGGGAGGGGAAGAGAGAGAAGGAGAGGGGGAGGGAGGTAGACACATAATGGAAGGTGGAGAGAGAGGAAAGAAGAAAGAGTCTCACAGAGACAAATACAGAGATAAAAGTTAGATCTAGAAAGTCAAGAATATTTAAGAATTTCAATGTGGTCATTTATTTCTAATCCTATTTGATCACATGCACTATATGCATTGATTTTAGTGTAGATGTCGATTTATAATTCTATATAATACCTTACATTAGATGCATTGATTTCAACGTAGATGTTGATTTCTACTCATGTCTAATTGCTTGCATTAGATGCATTGATTTTAGTGTAGATATTGATTTCTAATCTTATTTGATTGCTTGCAATAGATGCACTGATTTCAGTATAGATGTTGATTTCTAATCCTATTTGTTTGTTTGCACTAGATTCATTGATTTTAGTGTAGATGTTGATTTCTGATTTGATGCAACAAGATGTGTGATGTACATTAATTTAAAAGTAATTAGATTAATATTGTGCATTGATTTCAGTGTAAGCACAACTCTACCTCCTCCATCTATATCTCTATCTCCCACTGTCTCTCCTTCTTTATCTCTCTATCTTAGCCCCTAAACATACCCACTCTCTCTCCATATCTATCTATCTCTCTCTCCCTCCCTCCCTTTCCCCTCGCTCTCTCTCTCTCTTCCCATTCTCTCTCTCTAACATTTCTCTCTCCATATATATATCTCTTCCTCCCTCCATGTCTTTGCCTCTCACTTCTTGCCTCTCCGCCCCCACCCTCCTCCACCTCCCCATCTATATCTCTATCTCCCCTTATCTCTCCTTCTCACCCCCAAAACATACACACTCTCAATCAGTGTAAGCACATAAAAAAGATTCAACCATAAATACAATACTGGAATTTTCATCCTAAATAAAATGCTTTCTTACCCCAAATGTTTGCTTCTTGAAACTATAAACTATTTATAATTGGGTACATTCTTATTATTCTTATTATTCTCATTTTCCATCATTAAACATTGTTAATTACTTTGCATTTAAACGCAGTAATAGAAAATAACTACCATCAAAAATTATTTGGGGTTTAACACTCCATAAGTCACAATGATTGGATTTCGAGAAAACTACTATTAATATTGGAGAGAAATAGAGACAATGTATGTTTTTTTACTACAGTATCTCTAGTTTGAATGGTCTATGATTCTAACTACTCTTTTCATATGACCAATATGATAAAATGGAAAAACTAATAGGTGTGACAATAGGAACATTAGAAGCAAATAGTTTCAGATTGATTGCAATGAATATTGTTTGCAATTGACTATATTCTTAGTATTCACATTTTCTATATATCAAAATTGCTACATTGACACTTTGCACTCAAAATTTATATTTCATCGTTTTTCATCATTCAAGTTACTAGCAGTCTCTCTCATCTCAACAAACTGAGGTAACTAAGAAAATTTTAAATTAAATTGACCAAATTAATCTTAGACATATTTAGCATAATTAAAATGATCAAAATAATTAGATGTTCAGCAAATTTTGTATGGTTGCATACAACTGAAACCAGCCTAGATCCATATTAACACTGGATCTATCAAGTGCTGAGAGAGATCAAATCTCTAGAGGTTCAAACCTTTCCTCAAGTTTTGCACTCAAAAAATAAGTTTGCATGATCCATCTTAACACTGGATCTATCAAGCGCTGAGAGGGATCAAATCTCTCTAGGTTCAAACCTTTCCTCAAGTTTTGCACTCAAAAAATAGGTTTGCATCAAGAGATTTGATCCCTCTCGGCGCTTGATAGATTCGGTGTTAAGATGGATCTAAGCGGTATATATAATATTATAATATATGTTAACATTACAGGTTAGTTATGATAGTTAGTTTACATATATGGCTAATAAAATTTATTAAAATCATAATAATAATAATAAAATACATATATATAGGACTTTTAATTTAGTTAAATATTATATTTATGTACTAATTATTTTATAAAATAAATTATTATATTTTATTTAAATTTAAATAGAAAAAAGTAATAAAAAAATTATTTGATTTAATAGAGGTTCACCACAACCATTTCATTATGTCAAAATCAAGTTCCTAATTTATTTATTTATTTATTGGAGTTCTATATTTTATTTTTTTGAATTTTTTCGGGAATATATTCAAATTAAATTTGTTTGAAATTTAGAATGCATTTTTTAATGACAATAAATCATTTTTTTTTTTAATTTATTTCACTAAAATCGTGAAGAAAAAAACTTTAAAACGTTTATAATTAAAAAAAAAAAAAAAAATAATTACCATAGAAAATATTTATAATAAACATGTTAATATTATAGATAACGTCTACAATGAAATTTTAAAAAATATAATTAAAACCTAAATTATAGTTTTTTGTGGTTTTCAAGGGTTTTCTTGATTGATTTCTAAGTTTTTTTTTTGTCTTCAAAGGTTTTCTTGGTGGTTTTTTAAGTTGTTTTTTGTGGTTTTCAAGGGTTTTCTTGGTGGTTTTTTTGGTTTTCATGGTGACTTTTAGGATTTTTTTTTGTAGCTTTTGTATGTTAGTTTTTTTATTTTTTTTTTAGCAGAATAGAAATTTAAATAAAAGAGATAAAAATGACAGGAAACCTACCTCGACTTGAGCCTTTGGATCATTCGCGGGCTTGATGGGTAGCTAGATTGAGTCCCTCCATCTCGGTCGAGCCTAGAATTCTTTCGTTGACTCCCTCTTCCTTTCGCGGTCTGAAAAAAAATAACTTGTGCAGGTCACAGTTGGGGTATTTGAAGTAGAAATAATGCCCGATCAAGTTATAACTCTCGATTAAACCATAACTCTCAATCAAGGCATTAAATCGAGTTAGAAAATGGCTTGATTGAGAGTTTGTTTAAACAATTGATCAACCTGTTTTTAAGTGCCTCAACAGCTTGTTCAAGCGCTTAAAAATTGCTCGATCAAGCATCGGCTTTTAGAAAAATGCGCTCTCATTTCGCCAAAAAGTGTAACCCAAATCCAAGCTTTGACCCCTGTGTTAGTTTTCTTTGGTGATATACTTATCTATAGAAAATCATGGAAATACCACATTAAAGATGTGGATAAAGCTCTACAAATTCTTGAAAACATTCAATTGTATGTAAAAATATCTAACTGTTATTTTGGGAAATAAGCAATAGAGTATTAAAGTAAATTTGTTTTAAATGGAGCTAAGGTGGACCCTCAAAATATACAAGACACTACAAAATTGTCTATTCCTAAGAACGAGTCTTGTGAATTTTTGGGGCTTACAAGTGTGCATTGCAAACCTACTTGCATCTCTATTGAAGAAAAAATAATTTGTATGGAGTGATGAGGCTACTTTGGACTTCTCTCTCTTAAAGGGTGCCATATCTTCTGCACTAGTATTAGCAACACTTGATTTTGATAAAACATTCATAGAGAATGTATGCATTAGTCCAAGGAATTGGAGTAGTATTAACACAAGAAGGGAGACCATTGACTTTTGCAAGAATAAAACTCAAGGAAACATATTTGGTGAAATCTACATATGAAAAAATAGAAGCAATTTTATATGAAATAAAGAATGGCAACAGTATCTCGTTGGGAGGCACTTTAAAGTCAAGACAGACCATGATAGCCTACATTACTTTTTGGAGAAAATATTTTTATCAAAAGAGAAACAAAAATGGGTAGAAAAAGTGCAAGGGTTTAAATTTGAAATAATCTATAAAAAATGACAGGACAACACAATTGCAAATGCTCTTTCTAGAGTAGAATAAACCCCAAGTTTATATCTAGTTACATCTTCTATTCATGTGTGTGTGGGGATGGGGTCCCATGGGTCAAACTTTGTTAAGTTTTGTTAAATATTAAAGTCTCTACATTTTAAGGAGTGGAGCGCGAGTAGCGCAGGTTGATAGGAGTCAAAGGGGCTTTAGGAAGGTCAAAGCCCCTTAGTTTGTTAGAGTCAAGTTGTTTTGATACCCACCCATGTTTCATGGACCATGGTATTGTAATGAAGAAGAATATAAAAGGAATTCATAGAAGTGTCATAAGATATCTAAGTAAGAATAGTGCATGATTCAGGTATGATTTTATCTATTATGTAGTTGGGTGAAGGGGAAGGCTCCTGTAGTTGTGTGTGTGGAGACCTTGGTAAGTCTGCAACTAGGTGTGCAAGCCCCTGCAACTATGTGTGTAGGGTTGGAAGAAGCTATATTTGAATATCTAAAGCATAATAAAAGGCTTATTTTGAAGAAATATCTGTGTATTACTATTTTATCTTTGAATTTACTATATCTATCATATGTTGAATGCTTTTAATTAGGAAAAGTACTTAATAGATTCGCGAAGACATATATCTGTTTATTTATATGATGTTATGCATGTTTAGCACAATCAACGAAGGACAAATCTGCTAATTGATAATTATTGTAAATTCCAGGTTTCAAGGGTTACGGTTCATGAAGGTCAAGATAAAGCCCTAAGTCTTGCAAAAACACATCACATAGTCCTCTCGATGCAGAAACCTAGTTCTAGCATCCCCCAATACTGCCTTGGGTGAGACTATAGCCTACACTACATGGGTTGTTGCCGAAAGGGCTAGTAGTGTAGCTTTTTGTTGGTTAGCGCAGCTAACTCCAAACCTATGTCCAAGCTCCCTCAAGTCAACAAATGGTTCCACTGTAAGGACCGGGATCTATCTAAGGAATGTGCGATGTGGAATAAGTGGATGGTCAACCTACCTGGAAGCTGGAAAACCCTATTGTGTGGACACCAAATTTAGTTAAGCGCCTGGAAGGATCAGAAAACAAGATTGTGAAGTCTGTCGATTATTTGATTGATAGTATTTTGGATGGATTTATAACTGAGTTCAGGATTGATACGTCTGCCAGTTATAGCGAAGCTGAACACCAATTTTTCAAAGGACCAATAGGTAAGTATTTTAAGTCTCTAAAAACTTGGATTAAAATGCTATTGTGTGAGAAACAGGTTATGCCACTAAATTAATGTTTAGAAGAGGCTCAACAGGAGCTACGTGAAGTGGGAAACAGTTCAGAAAAGATCTAGATACAATTGCTAAGTACAGACCTCTCTTGGGAGCATCCAACAACGAAGAAGAAAGTAATAGTCTAAAGACGCCAAGAGGTGTGTCGTAGTCGATAGGTTATGACATAGCAAGAATACCACATCCATCCACTCCACCTTTTCCATCACCTCCCTCACACACACATATGCCTCTACCTCTGCCTCCACCTCTGTTTTTCAGTATGGAAAACACTATGAAGATGCCTATATTTAGGGGTCTGGGGAAAGAAGACCCTGATCAATTCTAGTTTGTAGTAGATGTTGTGTGGAAGTCACAGTAGATAATGGATGACGATCTGAAGAAAGCGCAGCTGGTCATAGCATTACAAGACAGGGTGATGAGTTGGTATATTAAGTACAGTATGAATAATCCAGTTGTCTCATTGAAAGACACAAAATATGCGTTGAATGATGAATTCATAAAGCCTAACTCTCAAGACCAGTATGTGATAGAGGTAAAGGAAATTAAGAAGAAGGTGAATGAATTTGCATGGGTTATTGATCAAAGGCTGAAATGTCTACTACAACAGGCTAATCAAAATATCTCGAACGAGAAACATAAGGACTGGTATATTGCTTTGTTGTTACCTCATTTCAGGTTACCATTGTCACAACAAAATCTTGGATCGCAGGCTCAAGCACTGGAAATGGCTATGAAGTTGGAGGCTTCACCTAATTAGGATATGAATCTAGGAGTGCAACAGATTCAGTCACTAGCAGATTCAGTCACTATTGGCTAGCCTACGTATGGATTTGCAGGATCTCAAAAGGGGGGAACGAGGTCCAAAATGAGACCCATTCTGAAGTATGGTGCTTAAAGTGCAAAGGAAGCTGTCATGCCAAGGATCATTGCCTGGTATATCAGAACTATGTAATTGGGGAAGGTCCTATCCCCCTGAAGCCAGAAAATTCTGTTGGATGAAGTAACGGTGTAGTTCCATGGAGCGTTATCTGCTAAATAATAGAAAACCACTCAACAGACAATTTTCATTTGTTGCAGAAGTTCACGCAGACTCCCCAACAACTATTCTGCAATTTCTGTAAGTTTGTAGGCCATGATGAGCGCAATTTCTGAAGCTATAAGTTAATGATGGATAGAACTCCGACATATAGATCACATGCTGAGACTCATCTGCAGCAGGATCAAGTTGCACCTGCAGTGTGCAGAGATTCCAGGGATGAGGAAGAGAACGAGGGAGAAGAGCTAGAAGAGGTCATGGACAGGTTATTTATTACAATTGTGGGGAGCCAATCCACTATGCACGAGATTGTCAAAACCCGACACACCCCTCTTATCAGTATTTCCGACTGTTTGACCATGTAATAGAAGATTGTCATGTACTTATCACAAATATGCAAGAGAAAAAGAACAAGAAGCCCACTCAGAACATCCAGATGATGAGGTCAGAACCATGCAAGGATGTTCCTAGCATTAATATAGTTATGCGAAGCAGTATAGTTACCGGGGAAGATAAAGTCGCAGGGAAACAACTAGAAGAGAATATGTGGGTGCGCAGGGCCGCTGACAAGGATACTAAATTTGATTTGCATAGGGCAAACATTTATGGAGGAAAATAAGATCTTTGTGAATTTAGGATCTTCCACATCAAAGAATCAGAGTGCACGAATAGAAAATCCTGAAGAAGTCAATGCTTCGTAGGAAACAAATCCTTCAGTATTGAAATCCTTCTTATAGGCTTGCATGAAGCTATTAAGAGACCAAAAAGAAGTGGAGGGACTGCAAGAGTTAATATACAACTGTGATGGCAAGGGTAAGTCACTTCCTGAATAGCGTGCAATGCATAAAGTAGATAAAAATAAGAAAAGGACTGGTTGGGAGATGAGATTGACTGCACAAATCTGAGAATTTGAAATGGACCAGGTGATCCTAGATTTGGGATCTGAGAATACTTTTCCTAAACAAACCTGGGAAAGAAAGTTGGTACTATGGTGGTCCCCATTTTAGCTCTGAATGGCGAACCAACAGAAGATTATTCCTGTGGGATGCCTACATAGAGTAATTGTCGACGTTGAAGGAGCACACGCTATAGTTGATTTTGAGGTAATTGAAATACTGGATGATAGTAATCCTTACTCGACGTTGCTTGGAATCAATTGGGCATTTGATATGAATGTGGTCATCAACCTGGAGAAGCGCAACCTGATGTTTGATAAGAAGGAACTAAGAGTCATTGTTCCTCTGGATCCAGCTAAGAGTGTGTGGTATACTAAACTAGTCCGAGATTACTATGAGGAGGATGATATTGAGCATATCTATAAGCTTACTACGTGGAATGAGGATTGGATCAACCCTACGACAGATGGAAGAATTACTTGGGAAAAGGAAATCTCCTACAACTCAGATTTAGATGAGCAGCTCGATCATTGGCATAATAGATTGCATGAAGTGTCAATGTTGTGATGTAACCAACTTACTAAATCACTCGGTGTATATCCATTGAGGTACACAATTTACCATATTATGATAGCTTAGAAGATGTAAATTTGTTTCTTGATAAATTTGAAAGGGATGTACCGGAGGAGCATCGGTTCTAGGCATTGGATATCACGTTGAGAGCTATGCCTTCCAGATGGTGGGGTACACATAAGAATAGTTTTATAGACTGGAAGGAGTACCGAAGGATGATGAAGTTGTGATTTGGTTATACCCACATTACTGAAAAATATACAGGAAAGGATGATCTGCGTGAGCATCTAGTTCATTGGATGAAAAAATGGGGAGAGGAAGCACAACTGGAATGGGTACATATATTCTTCCATACCCTGGATACTATTATGATGAATTGGTATTTGGAAACTGAGCTGCAACATGGAATCGCAGAGTGGGACATTCTGAAGGAAATATTTCTGCTAACATTCATCTTTGAGGATGGATTCAAATGTATTGATGAAGCATTATAGGAAATCAAGGCTGTGATATTCAAAACGCCTATAGAGCCTATCACATGGGTACAACCTGACTAGAGTACACAATTGTACCATGCTCTGGAATGCTACAATGTTACCACAGAAGAAGGTGACGAATACCCCAGGAATATTAGTATCCCTAAGTCAGAAGGACAGTGCGAAGTTGCTGGGTTTAGGGTAGAGGTGCCTGACATTTCAAAACCATTAAATACCAAGTAAGTAAACATTGAGTCAGAAGCACAACCAAATTTTTCAATTATAGGCAATTACTAGAATGAAGGCATAGTTGACAAAGTTGCAAAGTTATTGTGGGAATACCATAACTTGTTTCCAACAAATTTATCTGACCTAAAGGGGATATTAGGTGATGTGGGAGTTATGAAGATCAATCTGAAGCCAGTAAGAAAGTGCCCATAAAGATTGAATCCTAAATACAAAGAAAAGGTGTGTGAAGAGCTAGATAATATGCTTGCAGCAAGAATTATTGAGCATGTAGAAGAATCAGACTGGGTTAGCCCTATGGTAGTTCAGGAGAAGAAGAAAAAAGGTGAAATTAGGATCTGTGTAGATATCAGGTAGTTGAACGATACTTGTGTACATGATCAATTCCCTACTTTGTTCACAAATCAAGTCTTGGAGAACGTTGGTGGTCAAGAAGCATACTCTTTTACAAATAGATTCCCAAGTTATCACTAGATCAAGATCATGCTAGAAGATCAAAGTAAGACTACCTTTGCCATAGAGTGGGGCTCTTTTCAACATACAGTTATGCCCTTTGGACTTAAGAATGATCCTGTGATCTTTTCTAGGGTGGTAGTTGCAGCATTTAAGGAATTTATTCACAATTTTTTGGAGGTATACTTTAATGATTGGACAGTGTTCGGGTTAGTTAAAAAACATGTTTCAAGTCTTCGCTTAATGTTCGATACTTGTAGGAAGTATCAAATCTCCCTAAATCTGAAGAAGTGCATATTTTGCATACCATATGGAATACTTTTGGGCCATGTTGTTTGTAAGAAAGGATTAATCGTAGACCATGCTAAAATTGTAGTGATTATTAATTTGGAGCCTCCAAGGAACGTAAAACAGTTGCACACAACATTGGGCCATACAAGATACTATATAATGTTTATTAAGGCATACGCATAGATCACTACACCCATTGTGAAATTATTGAAGAAAGATGCGGAATTTTGCTGGGATGATGATTTCCAGAAAAGCTTAGATGTTTTGAAGGAAAAGATGGCTACAACACCTATTCTAGTGCTCCCAAATTGGAAGAAATAATTCCATGTACATGTGGATGCGTCCTGCATTGGATTAGGATCAGTTTTAACCCAACAAGACACAGGAGATATCGACCATATGATTGCATTTGCAAGTAGAAAGTTGTCTAAGGCAGAGAATAATTATTCAACCACTGAGTGCGAAGGGTTTCCATATGCCTCCAGAAATTCAGGCATTATCTGTTGTGTGCGCACTTCAAAATGTATACAAACCATTTAGCTTAGAAGTACCTAGTTAGCAAGCTTCTACTGGGGGGCGGGGGGGGGACTTTGTAGGTGGTTACTGTTATTTCAAGAGTATGACTTCGAAGTAATTGTGAAGCCAGGAAGATTAAATTTTGGACCCGATCACCTTTCGCTGATTGAGAATGGTCATGAACCTACAAGTATTGATGAAGGATTGTCTGATGTGCAACTCTTTGTTGTGCACGTTTCAGATGAACATTTTTCGGATATCATCCAATTCATGTCTATAGGTGTAGCCCCTGAAGGATATATGATGTAGAAGAAGAAGGAATTGGTGATCAAGGCCGCAAATTTCTCCGTAATTGTAGGGCACTTGTATAAAATGTGCTCAAATGAAGTTCTACATAGGTATGTACCAGATTATGAAAGACAAAGTACCCTCGCCGAAGCACATGGAAGAGTTGCTGGAGGACATTATGTTAGAAAAGCAATTGCACAGAAGATCCTACGAGTTGGGCTGTGGTGGCCTACTGTGCACAAAGATTCCAAGGAGTATTGTGGGGCATGTGACGTCTGTCAGAGGACAAGGAAGCTGTCACGAAGGGATGAACTACCTCTCAACCCACAAGTCTCATTACAGGTATTCGACAAATGGGAAATAGATTTCGTGGGACTTATTTAGCCACCAAGAAGGAAGACAAGAGCGTGCTACATCATCATGGTGACATAATACTTGACCAGGTGGGTTGAGGCCCAGCCCGTGAAGGATTGCAGTGCAACTACAATTGAGAAGTTTATATTTGAGTACATTCTATCTAGGTTTCGTTGTCCTAAGATTTTGATGACCAGTAGGGGTTCGCATTTCCTGAATGAAACGATTGTTTCTTTGCTTGAGGAATTCCAGATGTATTATTAGAAAAGCACTCCATGCCATCCTCAAGCAAATGGAATGGTTGAAGCTTTCAATAAGATCTTGGAGGATGCTTCGACGAAGGTTTTTTATGCGAATAGGAATGATTGGGATGTGTGCATACCAGTTGTTCTTTGGGCATATAGAACTACTTGTAAGAATTTGACTGGACAGACACCATTTCGACTAGTTTATGGACAAGAAGAGGTGATTCCAATGCAGTACAAAGTGCCTAGTTTGAGGTTTGCTGCAGTCACAGAGATGGAAAATCAGGATATAATGGAAGAACGCCTCGTGCAGATACTTGAGTTAGAAGAAGATCGCTTCTTGGCAGGCTTTCATCAACAAGTGCACAAGGCTCGAGAAAAGGTGTGGCATTATCATCACATTAAGCAGCGCACATTTAAAAATGGATATTTAGTGCTAATGTATGATAGCAAGTTACTAAGTTTCCAGGAAAGTTTCAAATGCATTGGCTGGGAACATACATTGTCAAGTAGATTACGAATGGAGGTGCATTTCATCTCGCAAAGCTAAATGGGGAGATATTTCCAGGAAGAATCAATGGGAGTTAGTTGAATTTGTACAGGGGTGATCTCGCCCCTATGCAATGACTATATTGATGCAAGATAGTCTTAGTACTTTAGACAGTTGCAAGGAAGTACGAGACTATAAACTACGCAGTCGGGAGAAACATTTGGCAAAGAGATTGGGTTGCACGAAGGTTAGGAGAAAGGCGTCGATGGGAGTTGCGATGAAGGAGTTGCACTAACCATGTGGGTTTTGTGTAACCTAGCCAGAAAGTGACCGTTGGAAGCACTGTAGCTGATTGGATGGTTATTTTTACGTTAAAGGGAGTGAGGGGGAAGCATTTAAGGAGCATATCTTTGGAAATTTGTCGCCAAAATAGAATTAATGAGGGAGATTTGGAGGGAACCGATGGATTTGAATTTAAAAAGGGCTATAAATACAGAATCTCGCTCCACATTGGAACACTTTCCTTCCAGAGAGATTGCCTTGAGATTTTGCACCTAAGTTTGAGCAAAGACGATTGCTACATGGCTGGATGAGATTGGAAAGATATAGAGAAGGAGTTTTCGCAGCAAGGGCTTGGGTTTGAGGCAGATTTTCCTGAGTGGAAAAAGAAACTATTCTAGGAGAGTCTTGACAAGATGAATGCAACACCACTAGTCCCTACCACAACACCTAGGTCATCGAGGCCAAAACCTACTACCTCCACAGCAAGAGAGAAGAAGCAAAAGAAGCCACAACAAGTGTTGGTTTGGCAATCATCGCGCAAAAACCCCAGTGAGATTAGAAAAAAGGGGCGTATGGATAAGAATAAGCAGCTGACGAAACCCCTAGACTTGGGTGAAGAAGAATTGACTATGGGGGTTGAAGATATCAGCACAGAGGGCCAGAGCCCATTACTTGGCTACCACCTTATGTATCCCCTAGAAAATCTACTGCCAAGGTCACCAAGGACCCTAACTCATTGAAATATAAGGTATTAATACCATTTCTGCCACAGGAAGCACCTATTGAGGGCGACTTGTTGGCCCAAGTAACATTTCGGAAGATGGAGGACTGGAGTCTATGCAATCATGCGAAGTTTCCACAGTTAGAACCCAACAAATTTTTGAAATCAATCTACTACAAGGAAGCGGGATTCACAAGGCTTGAGCCAATGAAGTGGGCAGTCGAGATTGAGTGTGCAGGGTAGCTCAACATGCTATATGTTCCACATTTTAGTTGCAGCATAATTAATACCATCTGTGTGTGTCAATTGTTAGTGTTGGTTCATGATGGGTGCCTCTGGCTAAGAGGGCCCATCCCAATTAACGAGATGCTAGTCCATAGAATCATTGTGCTACCTTATCAGGGCGAAAACCTCACAGACGCTTTTGTTGGGAAGTCATAGGAAAAGAAGCTCATGGATCAAATGAAGAGAAACTTTGGGTTGGTGAAGAATTCATGCAGCTACGCCATTATCTCCATATTGGATGGAGTTGTGCATTTTTTTGCACGGATTTTGGCAGGAAAAATAATGTGGAAGTGTCGTGCCAATGAAGTGTCGGCACTAGTGGTATCTCTAGCTACGTAGTGCAGCCAAGGGGTCCAAATCAATTGGGTTAAGTACCTCTGCCATGAATTCTTGGAGGATTGTCGTGAAGCCTAGGAGGATAGAAAGGTATTCCACTATGCGTGGTTACTCCTATTGATCGCAATGGTACCCTGAAGGATGCCTGAGGATATCCAATTCCTAATGTCGAATCCAAACTTGTGCAAGGTTGCAAAATTTTCCTCACTATGGGAAACAAAGGACCCCAACCGAGAAACCAAGTTGTTATGGGTCTTGTTCGAGTCAGAATTGCGGATAGTGATCAAACAACGACCACAGTTGTCACCTAGTCTACATGCGTAGTACACAAATATTGCAGATTTCAAAGTAGATTTTCACAATCTGTCAATACGCGTGAAGAAGGATGGCACAAGAACATGGGACAAGTTGCCATATTTAGTCGCGGAGGATGACATGATTGGGGTCATCAACAAATTCTCTAGCAATTAGCTCACCCCATCTAGTGAAGCTGCAGGAATAAGTAAGGATATAGAGGGAGAAATGGGGAAAACAACAGCTACAACAAAGTACATGAAAGAAAAAAGAAAGAAGCACAGAAGGCTTCTACGAAAGAGAAAGAAACCCAAAAGGAGATGGCCTCTACGATAGAGAATGAGGCACAAAAGGAGAAGGCTACGCAAGGAGCAACATTGCAGGTCATCATTGACCTCGAGGAACCTGAGACAAAGCGCACTGATGTAGAGGTCGAAACCGTAGATGAAGAAGAAGAGGGGGTAGACCCCTATCTCGGATCGGAGGACTTAGAGTCCCCCTAAAGGATCAGGAATAGGCAGAAGAGAAGTTTCATGGGACCTTGCAAGAAGCAGAAGTCTGATAAGGCTGTGAGTATGACACCATTGGTCCTCACGGAGGGGGAACTTGATGAGATAGGTGATGTTGTCCGCTCTTCCACTGAAACTATATGTGGACACGTCGAGGACCAGTACCACCAGTTATTGGACAAAGTGCAACATGGCCCAAAAGAATTACAGGTCCATACATGAGTGATCCAGGTGAGCATGGTGTAAGAAAGCAGGAATCAAGCGAGCGTGCCAAAATTTAGTACCATTGCAGAAATCACATCCGAGCTCCAAGCATTGAAACTACTATGGGGCTCTCTCTAGTTTGAGATAGTCGATGACCAGGAGCTCATGTAGTACTGGAAAAACCATATCAACCTTGCAGCACTACCTATCCATACCTTGCATGAGCTGCACCAAGGAATTTTAGATGAGCTCCGCGTTCGGGAGAAATGAGCATTGTTGATTATAGACAAGGTAAAAACTAACAATCAATATATTTTTGCAGAGAAATTGCATGCCTTGCAGGCCTGCGACAAAGTGATGCAACACAATTAGCAGCTAGAGGCAGCCATTACCCAAGTATGCATTGAGCTCCCTCAGCTCAAAATTTGTTAAAATTGGCAACTAGGGCCAAACTCCATGTGGGTCATCTTATTTATGGCAGCTGATATTTTTCTTGGATCCCTCTCATCGAGAGGTGTAGTATTGATCTAAACATCATCCAATTCTGATAAGTGTTCATGGAATTATGAATTTATTTGTGTTATAAGACAGTTCTTCAAGGTAGGCGAGTAACTAAATAACACCCACATGTGCTCAGAGTTTTAGTATAAAAAGAGGTGGCTTGCTAGTCATTTGTACACACTCTTCTTGTGATCTCTTCTTCTCCACTTGTCTTTGGGTGGGAGGATAGATCCTAAGAGATATGTCGCCCTACCCTAGTTGTTGCCATGGGGGAGAAGGATCTACGTAGCTCCTAGAAGATGATGCCCTAGCTCTATGTGCCCTAGATGTAGGACGTTGTCATGGAGAAGCTGCCTAAGACAAAGTCATGCTGAAGTTGCCCAAGTGCCCTAACTAGAACAGTTAGGAATAGAAAAGTGACATGAAGATTTGGAGGGTTGTTCGAGCACTGTTGAGAGGAGTTTAGGGCTGCCCAAGCGCCCTAACTAGAATCATTAGGAACAACAAAGTGACAATCATATTTGGAGGGTTGTTTGAGGGCTATTCAGAGGAGTTTAAGGCTTCCCAAGTGCCCTAACCAGAACAGTTAGGAACAACAAAGTGACAAGCAGATTTGGAGGGTTGTTCGAGGATTGTTGAGAGGAGTTTAGGGCTACCCAAGTGCCCTAACCAGAATAGTTAGGAACAGAAAAGTGACAAGAATATTTGGATGGTTGTTCGAGGACTGATGAGAGGAGTTTAGGGCTTCCCAAGTGCCCTAACCAGAACAATTAGGATCAACAAAGTGGCAAGCAAATTTGGAGCAGTCGTAGAGGTGCATTGGGTCAAGGATATTGACCAGATTTGGATTAGATTCGGAGCAGCGTATGGGAGCCACCTGTTGGGTTAACATGGAGTGTTGAATACCTCAAAGGAGTGTAGCATGATGTGATCGATGCATCAGTACGGTATATTGCAGCAGCATGGTGTGCAGTAAGGTGCATGGAACAACATGTTTAGATGCAACAGTTGGACAACAACAAGCAATGCAAGGGACAACAAGCTAATACATGGGACAACTGCAAGAATGGTGAAGCATGGATAGTAGAAAGAAGCTTGGGATAATTGTAAGCATGGTGAAGTATGGGCAGTAGCAAGAAGCATGGACAACAGCAGCATGGTAAAGCATGGACAGCAACAAGCACAATGCTACAAGTACATTGGGACAATAGTATAGTACTTAGCAAGGACACAAAGTAGCAATGGTGCATCAAGCACATGGGTGACAACATGGTACAGCCATGGAACTAGGTACAATAGTGCTAAACACTAGGACAACAGCAGCATGAGGTCCAACATTGTGATGATGGGTGCAGCATGGTGCAGCACGGTGAGGTGCAGCATGATGACGAAATGCAGCACAATGATAGGTGAAGGAGTCACCTTGGAGAATCAGTTGAAGCAGCATGTCTTCAACTGATATCGTCTATCATCTTGTTAGAGATGATCTATGCTCTTATTTAGATAAGTCAAAGTGTTGACTTCTATTGTAAACGTACTATCTCTCTCTCTCTCTCTCTCTTTGTTGAACTATTGAAGAACATATAAGAAGAATTGATCAAGGGTTCCCCACATTGGGGTTTGTCCCTGGCTAGCGCCACATCTTGTGTCCTCTTGTCTTGGCTTGTCTTCTGCAATTTATATCTATGTTCTATATGCAGTTTACTTTAATGCTAATGCGATTTCTAATCTGGAAAAGATATTGAGCTAAATGTGAAAATTGAAATAAATTGCTCTAACATAGAACATACCTAAAATTAACATGGTATCAGAGTTGAGGTGAAGACAAAGCCCAAGCAAGAGTGAAAAAGAAATCATCGAAGATAGTGGGGAAAGGACAAAAGGATCAATGGATTCCTCATCCCTCTTCTAATTCACCAAGGGTGAAGTCGAAGCAAATAATATTATCAGAATGGCACAACGGAAGTTTTTGATGGCCTACCTAAAGATCACTTCAATGGGGAGTCTGATCTAAGGAAAGGCAGATGCCATTATGCAAAGGAGTGTCTAAATGGAAGGGAAGCATCACTTTATGATGATAACAATAACTCCAGGGACATCTTCAATGATCAAAAGAATGACCATGTAGGTCATCAAGGAAATGGTTGGCTCTTTAAGAAATCAAGGAACCCCAGGTATGAAGAATCAAATGTTGTTTCTGATAAGATAAAGAAGTGTTATCTTGTATTGGCCCTCTCCTTCAGATTCTTTGGGAATCTAGCTTATTGATTGTAGTGCTTCAAGGCACTCCATCAGATAGAAGGGCTCTCTCTCTCTCTCTCTCTCTAATTTGGTAGAGATGGAAACATTCATGGGATTATACTTGGAGCCAATGCCACCTACCTTGGAAAGGGTGTTACCCCTCAATTGAATGAGGGTAACTTGATTCATTTACAGAATCTCTTTTACGTACCTGATCGTAAGAAGAACCTGGTGTCCATTTCGGTAATGGAAGTCAAAGGTTGCAGGGTGGCATTCATCAATGGAAAGGTACATGTTTGAAAATAGAATTTTCAAAGATGCTTTTACTCATGGGTTCGGGGCTGGAAATTTGTATCAAGTTGTAGGAAGTCTATTGCGAACCATGTCAGTTGACACATAGAACCGAAGGTTTGTGAGTCAGATGATGACAGGGATTCCTGAATTCAAAAGGAGCATGAAGGTACATGTCTGAGATGTAGCGAAGGAAAATATTACAAGGGGACCATTCCCCTCATGTATCAGGTCCACAGGTTTGGAACAACTTGAGAAGGTTTGAGATTCATGATCGGGAATCTCATGTGTGTAGGTGGAAGAAATCCCTCTCTGGCTTGAAGAAAATCACCCCGGGTTTGATATGAGAGGATTGATAGCTGTCAAATGAAGCTAAAGAATGAAGCCAATCCAAACCATTGTTTGAAGGTTGTGGATGATGGACCTCTCATACCTGCACCTTCTGAGAATGACTTATTTCTGACAGATGCAGACCCTCTCACTTGCAGAAGTAAGAGGGGGTTGGATTCTGGATGTGGAATGGTAAACTGCAAGCCCGTGACTACCTCGAGGATATTAACTTTCAGAAGTTATATGGTGGTGATGCCGGACCAGATTTGGGAAATGCCTCTAAGTTTCATAAACTCATTTTCATTAATGTTCTTGGTGAACTCCTGTCCGGATATATGTTTTGCAGTTAGCATGGTGAGCTCATATTTGATTGAGCATCATTGGATTGGTGTCAAGAATCTTTTAAGATATATCTGGGGCACAATCTTTCATGGATTGAGATACACTGCCAGAAAAATGAAATTGCATGATTATGTTGACTGGGCAAGTAGCGTGGAGGATCACTAGAGAACTTCTTAGTGCTTGTTCTTTTTGGGTTCTGATTCGATATCATGGATGAGCAGGAAGCAGAAGTTGGTTAATATAAGCACCATCGAGACCGAATACATATCCACAAGTATGATCTCGTATGAAGCTGTTTAGTTGTGGAAGCTCTTCAATGAGTTGTTTTCACACATGATGAATACCACCATAACCTCTGTGACAACCAGGGGGGATTCAATTATTGCTCTAGCAAATAGACATCAGATACTAACTTATCTGGGATATGGTAAATCAATGAGCAAGGAGGCTCCATCACATTGACACTGATGTAGAGGTCGCAGACATGTTGTCAAAGCCCCGGGGAAAGGTCAAATTTGTGACTTTTCCAAATGACTTGGAGTCATTGAGAGACCTTCGTACAAGGGTCCTACATGTTGTATGCATTGAGCTCTAGGAGCTCTGGGGGGCTTGGGGTACTTATTGGAGCAACACACGACCATAGGGAAATTCACCCTCCCCTAATGGTGTGTTGTGTACAGGATGAATAGCTCAGCCTTCCCCTATGATACCCCGAGGCGACTTTGGGACAGGATGGTTTTTTCTCCTATGAGCCAAGATGATTCGTTCTCCTGTGAGCCAAGATGATTAGTTCTATTGTGGGACAGGATGATTAGTTCTCCTGTCGAGGCATCCTACCCATGCAGTCTAGGAGTCATGGGAAGTACCTCTCATCTGATCAATGAGTAGGGAAATGGGGTTAGAGACCATAGTAGTACTATTAATGGACGCATTGTTGTATCTACTGTAGTCCCTATGCTAGGATGACCTCCAACTGATATGGGATCAGTATGAGTGGTTTGAGACACTCTCTTGTGATATTGATCTGGGATCAATAAAACTAACTTCGGGTCAGTAAAAGTGATATGACACACTCTCTTCATATGGAACTGACTTCAAGTCAGTAGAGAATGGTACGAAACATTCTCAATCAATTTTTCTTCTTCATGGTTCAGCAAAATAGAGCAAAGCTGAGCAGATCTAAGCAGATCAGAGCTGAGCATAGCTCAACAGAGTAAAGAAGAGCATAGCAGCGTAGTGCAGGGCACTAATGGCAGAGATGGTACAATTGGACATATGGATCAGTGAATGGAGTTCTCCCTAGTTGAGAGGGAGTGTTAAAATTGGAAACTAGGGCCAAACTCCATGTGGGTCATCTTGTTTATGGCAACTGATATTTTTCTTGGATCCCTCTCATTGAGAGGTGTAAGATTGATCTAAAAATCATCCAATTCTGATAAGTATTCATGGATTTAGGAATTTGTTTGTGTTATAAGACAATTCGTTGAGGTCGGCTAGCAACTAAATAACACCCAAATGTGTTCAACATTTTAGTATAAAAAGAGGTGGCTTGCTAGTCATTTGTACACACTCTTCTTCTGATCTCTTCCTACACTTGTCTTTGGGTTTTGGTGGGAGGATAGATCCTAAGAGATATGTTGCCCTACCCTAGATGTTCCCATGGGGAAGAAGGATCTATGCAGCTCCTAGAAGATGATGCCCTAGCTCTATGTGCCCTAGATCTAGGATGTTGTCATGGTGAATCTGTCTAAGACAAATTCATGTTGAAGTTGCCCAAGTGCCCTAACCAGAACAGTTAGGAACAGAAAAGTGACAAGCAGATTTGGAAGGTTGTTCGAGGACTATTGAGAGGAGTTTAGGGCTGCCCAAGTGCCCTAACTAGAACAATTAGGAATAGCAAAGTGACAAGCATATTTGGAGGGTTTTTTTAGGACTGTTGAGAGGAGTTTAGGGCTACCCAAGTGCCCTAACCATAATAGTTAGGAACAACAAAGTGACAAGCAAATTTGGAGAGTTGTTCGAGGACTCTTGAGAAGATTTTAGGGCTGCCCAAGTGCCCTAAACAAAACAATTAGGAATGACAAAGTGGCAAGCATATTTGGAGCAGTATTAGAGGTGCGTTGGGTCAAGGATATTGACCAGATTTGGATCGGATTCAGAGCAGCTTGTGGGAGCCACATGTTGGGTTAACATGGATTGTTGAATACAAAGGAGTGCAGCATGATGTGATGGATGCAACAGTATGGTATATTGTAGTAGCATGGTGTAGTAAGGTGCATGGAACAACATGTTCAGATGTAGCAGTTGGACAACAACAAGCAATGCAATGGACAACAAGTTAATACATGGGACAACTGCAAGCATGGTGAAGCATGGACATTAGCAAGGAGCTTGGGACAAGTGCAAGCATGGTGAAGCATAGCCAGCAACAAGAAGCATGGACAGCAGCAACATGGTAAATCATGGACAACATCAAGCACAATGCTGCAAGTACATTGGGACAACAGAGTAGTACTTGGTGCAGCAAGGACACAAAGCAGCAATGGTGCAGCAAGCACATGGTTGATAGCATGGTGCAGCTGTGGCACTAGGTACAACAGTGCTAAACACTGGGACAACAGCAGCATGAGGTCCATCATTGTGATGATGGGTGTAGCATGGTGCAGCACGGTGAGGTGCAGCGTGATGATGAGATGTAGCACAATGATAAGTGAAGGACTCACCTTAGAGAATCAGTTGAAGCAACATGTCTTCAACTGATCTCACGTATCATCTTCCTAGAGATGATCTATGCTCTTATCTAGATAAGTAAAAGTGTTGACTTATGTTGTAAATGTACTCTCTCTCTCTCTCTCTCTCTCTCTCTCTCTTGAACTATTGAAGAACATATAAGAAGAATTGGTCAAGGGTTTACTCACATTGGGGTTTGTCCCTGGCTAGCACCACATCTTATGTCCTCTTGTCTTGTCTTGTCTTCTATGATTTATATTTATGTTCTATCTATAGTTTACTTTAATGTTGATATGATTGCTAATTTGGAAAAGATATTGAGCTAAATGTGAAAATTGAAATAAATTGCTCTAGCATAGAACATACCTAAAATTAACAAAATTCTAGCAGAGGTGACCTTCGTAGAGAAAATTCACAGGTTAGTTGCTGCAGTGAAGGAATCCAAGGAGGAAATTGGAAAGGTACGACTCGAGCTATAGTTGTATATTTCAGAGCTTAAACTGAAGCTGCAACCAACCACTCCTCCAGAGGTGAGAGAGCAATGTGAAGCTGTTATTAAAGCAGATATGATAACTCTGGCTGCTACAGTCAGGGACATCAGCCAATTTTTTGAGCAGACAATGGAGATGTGGACCTCGCTATAGGAGGATACACACTTGCAAACGATCGAAGTTGACATCCGCGAATATAAATTGTAGTTTGAGGAGATCAGGGCAACAATGTGGACCTTAGCACATGTGCAAAGGTTCACCAGAATTCAAGAATGGAAATTCATACATACCTATATTGATCAGCTGTGTCGAAAGGCCTCTATCATTTCCTCCAAGATGCAGCGATGGGCCGACGAGGCAAGCCAATTGTCATGGACTGTTCATAGCAAGCTAAAAGCTCTTCAATAGACACAAAGAACCATGGGCCTTACAATCGAAGATCCAACAACAGAGAAATTGGTTAAAGAGGTTCGTCAAGCCACCGCGCAAGGAACAACATATCTTGAAGCATTGAAGCTAGAATTCAACGGTCTGCAAGAAAAGGTTGAGGCAACCCTAGAAAAGTGACTCAGGATGAGTCACAACTTTGCATTGGGGGCCTATTGGGATGGGGTCCCCTGGGTCAAACTTTATTAAGTTTTGTTAAATATTAAAGTCTTCGCATTTTAAGAAGCAGAGTGTGAGTAGCGCAGGTCGATAGGAGTCAAAGGGGCTTTAGGAAGGTCAAAGCCCCTTAGTTTGTTAGAGTCGAGTTGTTTTGAGACCCATCCATGGTTCATGGACCATGGTATTGAAATGAAGAAGAATATAAAATGAAGTCATAGAAGAGTCATTACATTGCTAAGTAAAATAGTGCATGATTTGGGTCTAATTTTATTTATTTTGTACTTCGGTGAAGGGGAAGGCTCCTGTAACTATGTGTGCGGAGACCTTGGTAAGTCTGAAGTTGAGTGCGCGGGCCCCCGCAGTTGTGTGCGTAGGGTTAGAAGAAGCTATATTTGAAGATCTAAAGCATAATAAAAGGATAATTTTGAAGAACTATTAGTGCATTTGTGTATTATTGTTTTATCTCTAAATTTATTGTATTTATGATATGTTGAATGCATTTAATCAAGAAAATATATATGTTTATTTATATTATGTTATGCATGTTTAGCGCAATTGGCGAAGGACATAAATTTGCTAACTGTTAGTTACTGTAAATTATGGGTTTCAGTGGTTAGGGTTCACGAAGGTCAAGATAAAGCCCTAAGTTTGGCAGAAACACATCACATAGTCCTCTGGATGCAGAAACCCGGTTCTAGCATCCCCCAATACTACCTCGGGTGAGAGTATAGCCTGCGCTATGTGGGTTGTTGCCGAAAGGGCCTGTAGTGTAGGGTTTTGTTGGTTAGCGCAACTAACTCCGAACCTAGGTCCAAGCCCCCTTAAGCCAACAGTGTGATTGGAAGAAGCTCATGATAATAGAAGAATCCTCAAATTATATTCTTTTACATATTCTATTCTTGTGTGGTTGGATGAATCTCATAATAATAGGAGAAGTCTTAAGTTTATATTTTATTGTGTCTTATATTCTTGCGTGGTTGGAAGAAGCTCATCATGAATGGAAAAATGACAACGATATTAAACAGAAAAAATGATTTATAAAGGGAGGGTAGAACTCTATGGAAAAATGGGAGGGTAAGGGAGATATATTTTGGTACAAGGGTAGAATATTTGTATGCCTTTAATAAAATTTGAAGCAATAAATATTAATGGATTCATTTAACTATTCAATGATTCCTCGATGCATATCAAAAAATCAAAAGGATTTTTTTGGGGGAAGCCTAATGAAAAAGGATATTTAATTTTTTTTGAGAGAATGTCACATTTGCCAAAGAAATAAAGGAGAAACAATAAAATCTCGAAGGTTACTTTATTCATTACATACACCTAATCAAAGATGGGAAGAAATATATATGGATGCCATTACAGGGTTACCAAAATATAAAGGTAAGAATGATTTTTTGTGGTCATTGATAGACTCGAAAAATATTCACATTTTTATAGAACTCATAGTACATGTATAGAAATCTAAGTGTTCATCAAGGAAGTTATTACACTCATGGTTTCCCAAAAAAAAATAGTAAGTGACCTAGATCCAAAATTCACAAGAATTTTTTTGAAAAAAATACTATGGAAGATGAGTCGAACAACACTAGCTATGAGTTTAGCATATCATCCACAAACAAATGGTTAAGCAAAAATAGTTAACAAATTTTTAGAGGTTTATCTATAATGTTATTCTTTATACAAGAAATCTTAAGGGATGAAGTACTTTGCTATGGAATAATGGTGGTATAATACTACATATGACACTTCTACTAAAATGTCCCCATTTGAGACATATCTAACTCCTAGTATCTCTACTTTTTGCAAGATAATTTCAAAGTGCAAACAATAGATTCACATATGGAGAATACTAAAGAAACTTCAATTACTCTTAAGGAAATCCTTAATGGCAAAAAACGGGAATCATGAAGCAGCGAATAAATCAACATCAAAGTGAAAGACAATTTGAGAGGGAGTAATTTGGTATTTTGAGACTATAACCTTTTAAGCAATCTACACTCAAGGAAAAGAAGAATTAGAAACTAGCTACAAAATTTTATGGACCCTATAATATTATTTGCATGATTGAAAAAATGGCTTATGAGTTAGATTTTCCTTCTTCTCACATTCATACGATATTTCATGTTTCTTGCCTAAAAAAGGTTTTGGGACAAGCTATGTCAATGTGAATGGAACTTCCAAAATTAGATGAAGAGAAGTTCATTATTGAACCAAAAAAATCTATAGATCAATGTTCTTTGTCTCTTTGAAATAGAACCATTTTGAAGTACCTAATCAAGTGGAAGAACATGCCTTAGAAGCAACTACATAGAAAAATGGGAAATTCATTAAGAAACACCCCAATTACAAGTGAGGGAAAAAAATTTAAAAGAAGTCTGCTACGTTTAGGCCCCTAGGCTCCTATGTTGAGGTCCTAATAAGCATTCATTATTAGTTTATTAGTTATGGTTAAGTCAGCCTAATACTAGGTTATATCATGACACTTTATCTCCTATTTATAATAAAAGAGATTCAATTATATAGGCATCATATAAATTCTTGTGTAGTGGATTCATTGTAGAATGAGCTTTCCACATTGAATTGACCATTATTCATTAATTTTTTATCATTTTCAAGGCATTAGTTTATAACAAGACCAAAAACAAAGTTAAAGCTCTAAATTAATTTATGTAAGGGGATGATTATAGAGTTCAATCTCATGAAATACAAAAATCACTCTTTGAATTATCTAAACATTTAAATTTGAATGTGGAAATATTTATAATTACAAATAATACATATTTATAAAAGATTAAGTTACCAAATTTACATGGATAAAAACAGTTTTTAAAAATTAACCTCATATATAATAAATGATGGTGACTATTCCATTGATTCCTAAATAAAATTAAAGTGATTGTATATTAATGTAGTTAAAATTTATCATTAAAACAAAATCTAGATAAACCTAATTAACTTGTATCATCCAATTAATTAATGCACCAATATAAAATCTTTAATATCTATCTAAAAAATATTTTACAGATTGAAGATAGAGCTAAATAATTAATATAATGGAAATTAAATAACAATATTATATAAGGAATTAAGAAAACTAAAACATACACACTAATTGAGAAAAAAGATAATCTAACAAACCCCAATGAAATACTTTCTTAAAAATATTTAAGAAAGACAATAAAGACATTCATGCACATATCCCTTGAGTATAGATATTTAATATAAACCTTTTTTAAATAATTGTAAGATAATGAACAAATTTTCTTAAAGTTCCATTATATATTTTAAATATTTTATATTATTTTTATTAAATATTTAAAATAAATATTTGTATTTTAATTTTATTTATAAAAACTAAAAATTTGATATTTAACATATATATGTATTATCTATATATAAACTTTATAATCCTTGCATGTATACATGTGATTAGATGTGCACATGTGATTATTTAGGCTAACTATTGATAAAAATATTTTGATATTTAACATATTTATGTAGTATTTGTATGTAAGTTTTATAATCCTGAGATGTATACATGTGATTATTTATGTTAACTATTGAAAGAAGAATTATATAGATCCATAAAAAAGTGTTTTTTTAATAAAATAGATTTATTGAAATTTATAAGTTGTAATGGTAGATATAATATTAATGTTAATTTTAAAGTTATTGTGTATTATTTTATTCGTTTGAGTTGAAAGTGGTATGGTATATATATATACTCAAGTTTCGTTGGAGAATATGTTTGAAGATTTACTCTCACGACCTTCCATTAAAATTTTGGTTAACTTAAGTTTTGAAATGTGATGGGAAAGCTATGAAAGATTTAATATAAGAATGATGCAAGTGTTTTAATAATTTAATATTAATTAAAGTTTGCAGAGTGTGCAATAGTAACATTCCATCAATAAAAACAATAATGTTATTTAGAACAATAACATAGAAATAAAAAATCACTGACATTACCATGTGTTGGCATTTTATCTTATAAAATAGAGATTTGAAATTTGAATTTTGGAATTCAGAATTAGTTTTTGTTGAGATTCAATTTGTTGGCATTTGAGACTGATTGTCTAACACTTTCAAGAAGAGTGGGCATAACATTATCCTTCTCTTCATCATCACATCTAACACCTCATTTACTTCAACATACATTAGATACAGATACCAATACCTTTTCGGTTATTGAGAGACGTTAGTGCCCCTTACAATATCATTTTCATTTTTATACTAAATTCTCATAAACTTGACAAATATAGTTCTAAAAATCTTATAAATCTTGCAAACCTTTGTATAATAAATTGAGGCATTTGCTAGGAAAGGAGAAGGCAACACAAGATTAGGTTTGGCAAGGAGAAAAGGGAGCATTGGAAATGAGAGAAGATATGTAATATCTCCCAATATTAATATCATTTTGCTCACTAAAATATGAGATTTAAAAGAGCAAATGGTTGATACTATCATGAAATGGAAAAAAATCCTGAAATCAAGAGCTTTTATGTATGGATTTTTCCTCTACAATTTTCATGTTTATAGTTTTTTCCTGCATATATTTTATTCCAATAATTATTGAAAATTAGATCACCACAATATGTTTTATGAATCATAATTTGCAATTTAAAAGTTATGTTACATTTGAACAAAATAAGAATGAATTTAGCCATAATAAAAATATAAGAATGAATTTAGCCATAATAAAAATATAGTTTAACAATGAGTATAAGAATATATTGTATATTAGTTGTGCAAAATTCCAAAAAGTTTCAATCAATGTAAAGGAAAATTATAATAATTTTTCAGAGCCTACTCTTAAGTAAAGATATTTTCACCACTATATAAAGCATAGAAATGAAGTGAAATTACATAAGGTAAAACACTACCTATGGCATCATGGTTAAGGATAAAGCTCTACATGGTGGATAGTGTTTATCCAAGATAGGGTTGATAATGCTTTTTCAACATACAATGCTCTATCAATAATTATAGTTGTGGACATAGGACAATTATTATATTACTTTTATTTCATTAACTAGCTTAATTAGTCTTTGAATTTTGGGTTATAGCTAGTACAATTTAATCTAAAGTAATTGTAACACATCTTTGAGGTTCATGAAAATAGTGATATTCAATGTCCACAGGCCCATATTTAAATAAACAATAAAACCAAAGGAAAAATACTTCAATTATAGGTTTAACATATTGAAGAAATCTAACATTTGATAACAAATCATATTTCAATATAATAGCATAGCACCAGTTTGCAAACATAATATCTAGAGGTCTTAGACATATACGGCTCTACATAATTTGCAACCATCACTTATGTGCGCCATAAAACTGGTGCAAAGATTTAACTAACATAAAAAAATTATAAGGCGAAAAGAGAAAGTCCATCAAATTGTGAAAGACTAATGGGAGGAGTTTATCAAAGTGTGTTACCCTCCTGGACAACCCCATTCCCTTCCTTCCTAACCTTACCTATTGAATTGATTTATTAGTTTATTTATAACCTTTCAATTTCCATTATATGACCCAAAGTCTTAAAATAGGTTATAATCATATCTTCATGTTAATTATTATTGTTTTTAGGAAAACAGTGACTCTCATGGTCTTTGAAGGCCATAGAGAAGGTGTTAAGGAAAAGGACAAAAAACCCTTTCTTCAAATAATAGGATGCAAGGAGGCTTAAGATCAAAATATTATAGAGAATATAATGAATAAAGCCTTATCCTAACATACCTTAGTTGAGGAGACCTAGCCAATTCTACCTACTAATGCTTCAAACCATCAAATTGATGTTGTAGGGCATGGAATCAAATGCACCATGGAATTTTCCATTAGGAACATGATGTTCTTGTCAAGTTACATTTGGTTAAGTTTAGTGTCACCCCTGCATTTATTAGTTGATGTCTAAGAAATTGAATTCCTTCCCCTGTATTTTTTTAGTAAAATAATTCCATATTTATGTTGAGTTTCCACGACCTTGGGTCTAGGTTAGAGTCTTAAAATCACTGACGCTACCAAACCAAGAATCTCAACCATAAACTACTTTTCACAGCAGAAATATAAAGCAGTAAATCACATATGCACAATATACACAGTTCTAAAAAAAATTATACAATAATGTACAATCACCAATCTTCATTATATTAAACCAAACCTGAATAATACAATAGTCTATGGTATACAAGATACAATGACAAACGTCATTACAACTTCTATGTCGTATCTTGTCCTACCGGTCTTTCAGTCCCATACTACTCACTAGTAGTGCCTTATTCCATCAAGGCATCTACACATCAAGACTCCAAGAGGAATGCCTCTTATCACTGTTGCAAGTCACATCTACAACAATGAACACAGGCTCATCAAACTGCTCTCTAGGCTGGCCAATACTCGAGCTCCAATCTATCAAGCTAGCAACAACTTTCGTCCATCAAAGTGTTGCACTTCGACACCTATCTTCACCCAACCTTCAGTTGCTCTTCGTCCTTCAATATATCTCGTCTAGAGCTACTTTGGGTAGCCAACACGCTTCCCTCCAATTATCTCTAAGGCACCCAATCCACTCACTGTTAATTCTTCTCCTAGTATGACATTTCACCACCTCGGAATGTCAAACAGATGGGATAAATAGGATGCAATAAAAATGATCCAATCTGGTCACACCTTCACCCAATACACCTCACCAAATGTTGTTGCTACACCTTATTTCAATGTTGTATTATTGCACACTTGGTTAGGGCACACCACGTTGCCTTCAACCTCCACGCAACTTAATAAATTAGCCTCTAATTGATTGTTGTCCACCCTAGGGAGACTCCTCCAAGCATATGTTACCTTATAGGGATGTTATCCACCCTGAACACAACTCCTAAAGGCTCCACTTGCTGGCTATGGCCTGCAAGCTAACCGAACAGTGGAATGTTGCTCCTTTCCTGTAAAACAATCCTCAATTTTTTCCTTTAAATAGTAGCAACACACTCCTATTTACTGCGAACTCTTCTACCTTGCAATTTGAGCCCAACACAGTCTTGAAGCATCCCAAACAACCCTCGAATATGCCACGTTGTCGCCTACAATACTGCGGCTTATCATAGAATTACCCCATGTTGTACTAGGCCTCCTCACGTTGTCCTCCTGGCTCCTTTGTTGCTACTAGGTCACTCAAAAATATCAGAGCTTCTCTTGAGTGTATTGCCCACTTGTTGGATACTCTAAAACACTCCAATACACCTTGTATTTATACACATACAAGGGCTCAACGCCAATCCTACATGACTTGGTAACCAATAATTACCTTGTCAACTTCAAAAATTAATCTCTCTAATGAAAACTCGGATTTGGATGATTCTTGATGCATTGGAATTGTATCGTCGAGCACTATCATCCTCATCCATCACATCTCATACCTCCATCATGATTTTGGCACAAATCACAATGGGTGAAAAATCCCACACTTGGGTTCCAACCCACAAGTTGCCCTTGTGGTGCTTTTCTTTCCAACCTGAACCCTAGGGCTTCGAGTACCTCCCAAGCTACACAAATCAATGCTCCCTCTTAGCGAGGGAGGTACTTCCAAGACTAGGAAGTATCTTGTCATCATCATCACTGCTCATAACACTTGCCCAACTCCTGGCGCTCACAATCGCAACAATCCCTATACGGTGAACTACGCCCTTCTTGAAAGTGTTGTTGTCACTGGTAGAAGAAACTTGCTTTTTCTTCTTAACCTGTAACGTTTTCCACTCTCTCCATGATTATTTCTTAGCAGTTGTAGGAGCACCCTTGCTCACCACTGACCACGCGTTCTTCTTGGGTTACAGAGTCTCCCTCTGATTCTGCAAGCTCCCTCTCAAAATAGACTGTGAAAATTCCTAGACCTAACAATCTCAAGAATCCTACTGCAACCAACTGAATCTACTTCACCTAGATTGTAAATTACATTACAAGCTTATTTCAGATTTCCTCTTGAAACATTTAAGTAAATTACTGAAGTAGCCTACACCAATTTAGATATGATTTTGAAACATAGAAACTGAGCAAGGAAAATAGAAACACATAGCACACCGTTATCTTTGGACAATAGTCCCCGGAAAAACCCAATATGGGAAAACTGGTGCAACAACTCTAAGGGTTTTATTATTATTAAACAGTAGAAAATTCTAAATACATCATTGAATACCTCACAGGGTTATTTAGTTACAGAGAGAAATACTAGAAGAAGCTTTGTAATATTACCTCACACAATCACTAAGAAAAAGTCTCGGTTGATCCGACAGTCTGGATGAGATGCCCGTAGCAGGCCCTACGGTATCTCAGTGTTGCCTCTACGATGTCGTAGCATAAACCCTCTTAGGCATAGAATCACCCAACTGGGGAATCGATCAGTAGCCTAGATTCACTGCTCTCAGCCTCCCGGTGTGACACCCCAGCGTCTGGCTGCTGAAATTGACTCACTGCTCTAATTTCGACCTTCTCTCTCTCCCTCTGTGTTGCTTCTACATGGCCCTTCTGGCCCTACGTCAAGACTACTGGATCACTCTCTGCCTCTCTCTACTAATGATTCTCTGACTGAGAATCTCACTTTCTCCCCAGAAGCTATCCCTGCCCCTCCGTTGCAAGAAATCTCCTCAATCGATTCTCCTCCTAAGAACATTTCACTTCAGAAAATCGATTTCCTTGATCTCTCGGTGTGTTTTCCAAATGACTCTCAACCCTCTTCTTATATCTTCTTGTTGGACAACCAACAACCTAGATTAAATCATAATTAAAGGCTCAAATCGTTTTGGCTTGATCCGTGTCTTTTTCAGAAGTTTCACCCCTAACTAGATTAATACCCATTAATATTTTAATTTTCCTAAGTTTAGACTTAGGAACCCCATTAAAAATATTAATTATTTTAATAAAATCACTTATGGGTGGAATTTCCCAAAACACTTTCTGGGTTCTTTGGAATTCATGTGCCCAAGCGTCCCTGCAAAATTTGAGGCTTAGAGGATCTGATGCTACCCCAAATAAGCACTCCCTCTTAGCGAGAAATGTGCTCTAGAAATACACGTTGTTGCATATTGCTCTGACTTTGAAGCATCATCCTTTGCGTTGTTGATGTCTAACATGCTTTCCACCAACTATCGCGTTGTTCCTGCTACTGTACTGCTACCTTTGACACTACCACTGCCAATGTTACATTTGTACTACAGTTCCCCCTCAAATGTTACATCTGCTACGCTGCTAGCACTGCCACTGCTAAAACTACATCTGTACTACAGCTCAGTTGCTGAGAGAAGCAACTGAAAGTAGCCAAAACTGGACAAGTATCCATTGGATACACCTCGATGCTAAAATCCTTATTGTTGCTAGTCCCACGTTGTCTTCTAAAGCCACTACACTGTTGAATCTCTACATTATTCCTCCATGCACTGTTGCCTCTCTGATCTGCATTGCTCACATTATGGCGCTACTAACTACAACATCTATCGAATCAACACTCCATGGCACCAATTGAAAACTCCTCCATCCTGCTACTACTGATCATGGGCTCTCGTAGCAAGGTGATGATCCAAGAGGTGGGCTCCTCATGGATCATGCCCATCTGTAGCTGTATCGAACTACAATTCTATATCAGCCCACCTCCCTCCTAGAGGTATCTTTGTTGTCATGACAAACTCCTCCTCCTGATCAATCTTTGTAGCTGCAACCTTAGGATCATGCTTCTCATCCTTGTCCTTTTTCTTCAAAGGACACTAGGATGCATAGTGGCCCATCTCGCCACATATGAAACATTTCACCTTGGAAACATCATTCTTTCATCTATGTTGCCCATGTTGTCCTTTTGATGCAAGGGTTGTGTTATCTGCCTCCTCTACTTTGGGCTTCGACCCACTATTGTTGCTTCTTCCGTCAATTTTGACCTTAAGCAAGTCTCTCCTCAGCTCTTCTTGTTTCAAAGATGCCTACATCTCGTCCCAATTAGGCAATGTTGCCTTGCCCATGATACTTTGGACAAAGACTTTCCACTCATTCGAGATGAAATTTAGAGCTAGTCTCACTAACTCTAAATCCTGAGGTGTGTGCCCCATAGCCAATAACTCATCACAAGTCTCCTTCAGCGTCGTGAGGAATGGATCCACACGCTCTCCCTCCTGCATCTAATTATATCTCAACTTCTGCTCTAAGTACATCTTTCGTTGCTTGGAAGATCCCTGATACAATGTGGCCAAGGCATCCCACTTCTCCTTAGTAGTCCCTTTGCTAGCAACATGGAACACCACGCGATCCTTGACTCCATCCAGGATCATCCTTTTCACCTTATCCATTTGAGGTTTGTACTTTTTCAATAGATATGCATCCCCAAGAACAGCTACCACATCATCAACATACATCTTGAGGGCATACTCATCTAGAAGGAAAGGCATTCTAGCTTTCCAAATGACATAGTTGGAAGACCCGTCCAACCTATCCTAGTCTCTGAAGCCATTAGTTGCCATATCCTATGAGAAATGTCGAACAAATCCTTTATCCCTACTACGTAGCTCCTACGCTGCCTTACGCACTCCTTGATGGAGTTAGTAATTCTGTTGCTCCTTTGCTGCTCAACAAATGAGAAATATTGATTTCCTCAGTAATAAATCACTAAGGAAGTATTCCCTCACTATGTGATATGCTTCCTCCTTCTGATGGCTTTTCTGCCCAACACTCAACTTGCAGAAAACTATGTCCCTCTAACTTTGTGTACCTCCTGCTACCTTGGAAAATTCTCAATCTGACGGTCTTACCTCTCTGTTGGCTCACTCAGAGAGAGATATCCACGAAAATATAGCCCTCTTGGCTAGAATTGTGCAATTCCTCAGGGGATTCAAACTGCTGCTTGCTGCAGTAAGATGGCCCTTGCTTTAGTGCTAGATTTTCTCTTCCCTGTTTCACATCAACAACTTTGATACAATGTGAAAACTCCCAGGTCTAACAATCTCACGAATCCCACTGCAACTAATGGAATCTACATCACCTAGATTGTAAATTACATTACAAGCTTATTTCAAATTTCTTCTTGAAACATTGAAGTAAATTACTGAAGCATCCTAAACCAAATTAAATATTATTTTGAAACTAGAAACTGAGCAAGGAAAATAGAAACACATAGGACACCGTTATTTTTGGATAATAGTCCTGGAAAAACCCAATGCAGGAAAACCGATGCAGCAGCTCTGAGGGTTTTATTATTATTAAGCAATAGAAAATTCTAAATACATCATTGAATACCTCACAGGTTTATTCAGTTACAGAGAGAAACACTGGTAGAAGCTTTGTGAGATTACCTCACACAATCACTAAGAAAAAATCCTGGCTGATCCAGCAGTCTGGATGAGGTGCCCTTGGAAGGCCCTGTGTTGCCTCTATGTTGTCCAAGCATCAACCCTCTCAGGCACATTACTACCCAACTAGGGAATCGATCAGTAGCCGAGAGTCACTACTCTCAGCCTCTCAGTCTCACACCCCAACTTCCAACTACTGAAACTGACTCACTGCTCTGATTTTTGACTTTTTCTCTCTCCCTCTGTGCTACTTCTGTGTGGCTGTTATGAAACCAGCTCAAGAAAAGATAGAAAAGATAGATCAACGCCTTAGAATTCAGCCTCTTCGAGGGGGCAACCTCCTTTACATTACATAAATGAACAATTCTTGGATGATTCAAATGACAAAACCTCCTTTCTATATATAGGAGTCTAAGGAGTCAAATATAACCCAGCCGACCTAACAATAATAATATAAAGCCACAAAAATAACAATAGAGGGATTCTATGGGGCACAGTAATAACAATATGGGGACAATAGGGGCACAACAATATTAATAAGGGGTATAACTCAATAGTAATGTGGTAATCAATAGTATTATAAGGACCCAACATGCCCCTCTCCTTCAAAAAAGTGTTGTCTTCAACGCTTGAGTAGTTCTGGATACTTCTGTATAAAATTCTCATCCTCCCATGTGGAACCTTTAGCAGATAAGTTCTTCCACTTGATAAGATACTCTAAAATTGATCGATTTCATAGCTGTCGAGTTCTTGTAACTGTGACTGCTTCCGGTTCCAATATAATTTTTCCTTCCTCATCAAGTTCTGGCAATATTGTTTGAACTGAGAGATTTTCACCTATAAACTTCTTTAAACATGAAACATGGAAAACTGGGTGCAATCTAGAAGCTGCAGGAAGCTCCAATTTGTATGCCATAGTACCAATCTTTTGCAACACCTTGTATGGACCATAATACTTTGGTGATAATTTATTATCCTTCTTAGCTTGCTTGAGGGGCATTTTCTTATATGGTTGTAGCCGTAGGAATACCCAATCACCTACATCAAAACTTCTTTCACTGCGATGTTGATCTACCTGTTGTTTCATTCTATTCTATGCCAACACGAGGTTATCCTTTAAGAGTTGCAGGACTTGTTGTTGATGTCCGATGTGATGTTCCACTGCCTGAACCTTAGATTTTTATCTTAAATATGATGTATGGATGGTGGTTGATTACCATAAAGTGCCATAAATGGGGTCATTTTTGTTGCTGTATGGAAAGAAGTGTTATACCACCATTCAGCCAGAGGCAACCATTTGACCCATTGTGTCTATTTATCAGATACAAAGCAACGAAGATATCCTTCCAAACATTTGTTTACTATCTCAGTTTTCCCATCAGATTGAGGATGATAGATGAGCTATGAGCTAACTGAGTACCAAGACAAGAAAATAATTTTGTCCAAAAATTTCCAGTGAAAATGGGATCTCTGTCACTTACAATAATCTTTGGTTTCCATGTAGCTTTTGAATTGTTTCCATAAATGCAGTAGAAACTGTACTGGCTTTAAATGGATGTGATAATGCA
>APFE030594703.1:0-20175 GCA_000404065.3 Pinus taeda | reverse complement strand
TGCTACTGATAGAGTTATCTTGCTCGTGTGCGACATCACGATCAAGGAATTGATTTATGACCCACTGTTGGGACCCCTACACCAAACCATCTGTGGTCTAATTGGGACTTCTTACTGGGAAGATCCACTTGACATGTTGGAAGGTCCAACACTGTCAACATTTTGGCACTAGAATGAGGGCCAAATGGCAAGTTGAGTCCTCACATTTGTTTTGAATCTTTACACATCTATCATGACTAACTATTGAGTTGCTCTACCAGAATGCATGTCTTAAGGAAACAATTTAATTATCTCGAAAGTTTCGAGCTCTCGAATGACTTATCTAATGAAACATATGATGGTGGAGGCTACACAGCCTTGGTTAGGCTTGTAGTTGGTGTTATAGGCTCATGAGAAAGACATGGACTCCTTGAGGAATAGATAAGCTATGCGTTGTTCATCTACATGCTTCAAGGGCACCTAATGCACTGGCGTGCCACACTACCTGAAAAATCTATTCATTATCTTGTTCATCTAGTCACAAAGATATACCATGCTTTCAATCACCTTAACCATGAAGCGCTTGATCAAGAAATTCTAAAATTACAGAAAACACCTGATGAATATGTTGATCAGTTTTACACACACTTTTGTAATCTTGCATACTGATTTCCTGAAGATGAAATTGATTGGGAATTTTTTTATGGAAGATTTGAGTATCTTCTTCACATATCCAAACCCTGCTCAACACACTTCGGTGATGGAGCTGCGCAATGACAGGCAGGCACAATTGCTGTCATAGGTGACTGTCCGCCTTCACCTCATCAAATAGCTCGACCACCGCGGAGTGATGTGGGAGATCATGCACATGACTTTGTTGAACTGTCACACTCTCCCACCCCACCTGCTCTTGAGATTTGCATAGATTTGGCTTGCAAGCCTGTTGGTTGTCATGTGGACTCGTTCCCTTGATCTCCATCATCGGGTTTTGTTGATCCTCCAGATTGTAATGTCTTGTGTTCTCCCATTCCAGACTCCTCATTTGATGTGAATGAGGATCAAGTTGTGAACGGACTCAGTGTTATGCAGTGAACCTACACCATCATTCATGATGAGTGTGTGTGAGAATCTAAGGAAGAACCCGCAGTGAAAGATGACACCCTTCCAACCACGCCTCATCCGCTTCATCCTGACATCCCTTGTGATTCTGCCACTAATGATTTCCCCTATGAAAACCCATTTCCAGATGTTTCTACTTCCGATCATTCACAAGACACCTCAAATGTCAGTCTGTCATTACAATGCGGAGAGGACACACATTCCTTGGAAATCCGTTCAATTTGTCACTTATCTTTCTTGAAAACACAGAGGGTGAACATCATTGCTTCTCATCTACCCCTCTACCTGATTCCTCAAATCATGAGGATGCTGACAAACATCCTGAATTTTTTGATCTTGGTTGTCGTGATCTATTCACTTCCTCATCTGATCATGATGTTGTTTCAACCATTGTTAATATATCCCAGACACTGGTCTGCAATGATCTGTCTGGCAACGAATTCAAAACCCCACAGGCTGTCGAGGCATATTAGCCCGAGCTGATGGTTATGTCAGGCCCTTGCTCTCTTGAAGTTGGTTTCTTTTCAGTCAGGGAATTTGTTGAAACACTCAAGGCTCCTCATCACTCTTTGCTTTGCATTGAAGATCATCCAAACACCCAAATTTCACTTCCTTTGCTCGAACTACACGATCCCATCGCTCATGCGTTAGAAGAATCTTACACCATAAGCACACATTCACAACACAAATAGTCTACTTCACGTTTTCTTGCATGTCACGGTCAAGAGAATGCATACACTCAACGATATAAATTAATAGTTTGGCATGAAAATTATGTATATGCAAAGATTCTGTCTCTCCCCTTTAATAGTTTAGCGTGAAAATTTTATGCAACGATGTTAATTAAGATTCCTTTCGGTGTTTCAATGATCATTTGAAGTTAATCAATCAATGCTGTTATGGTATGTTTTCTCAATAGTATTTAAAAAGTAATGATATATAAAAATAGTTAAAACATAGTGATGATGATGTAGTGTAATTGGGTTTTTGTTTTTATAAAATTTGTTTTTTTTTTTTTTAATTTATTTGAAATATAGTAAGAATTTGTTTTATCATATTTATTTGTTTTTGTAAGTTTGGAAAAATTATATTTTTATCATGTCTGATATATTAGGGTGATTTTGATTGGGAATTGACTCTATAACATTAAAACTTAATAGACATTCTATTGCAACTAAAAGTAAGTTACATGAAGGTGAAGTTGAAGTGCAGATTCCATCTCAACATTGAAATTAAGAATTGCCTTTCCTAAGATGAATATAAATTTTTTGGTTTGTTAATAAATTTTACGATGGGTTCTTATCCTCCTCGACCAATGAAGTAAGAGAAGAAAGATGAATTTAATTGCCATGAAATTAAGCCGGGATGAGTATTTAATGGAGTCAGAGAAGAACACTGAATTTAATAACTGTAAAATTAAGTCGGTATGAATATTCAATGGGTTGTAGGTATATCAGTGTATTATCTTTCTCTTTTTATAGTTTTGAGTGGATCTAAGTTTGCTGAATTTAAGATGGATTTTATTTATTATGAATTAAAGTGTTAATTTAAATGTTCAATTTTATTTTTTATTTATTTTTATTTTTTATTTTTTTCTGATTAGGATGTATTATAAGAAATGCACAGATTATATTGATAGATTAAGTTAATTGAATCTAAATAATGTGAATGGAGAGAGTTTAATTTAAATTTAAATAATGTGAATGGAGATAGTTTTCCATCATACTTACATGCACCATTTTCCATTAGTTATGAGAATATGAGGAAAATGGTACCAAACTACCCCTAAGAGTATGGCCTATGTAACCATTATGGAGGTTTTTGGTTGATTATGTGGTTCCAGGAAAACCCCAAATTCTCAGGTTAGGGTAGTGCACGAGTGGAAAGAGGGAAAATGATAAAAATATAGCAAAGAAGAGTAGAGAGAGAGAAAGAGTAGGGACAATCAACCAGAGAGAAACCTGTGAGAAGAAAAATAAAATGATCAACATGCAGGGGAAAAAGGAGTGACTCTGAATAGAAGGAGATGGAAGGCCTTCTAAGTGACAACAACTATTGTGGGAATCGTATTCCAATTGAGTTTGATAAAGAAATTATTATGGAAGCCTTTAGGCTAAGCTAGGGGCTAGAAGATTTTCTAGATATTTGGTCTTAAATTAGCACGTAAAGCACTAGGAAAACGAAGGGCCAAGGGGCTATGAGATAAATGAAGCTCTTGCTTTTTTCTATGCAGGCCGATAGTGGTCATACTATGAATGCTAATAGGCCCAAACTAAATAGCTGAAAGGTTGAACACTGATTTCCTATATATGGAGGAGAGTGATCGTCATGTACTCTACCTTGGTTTGAATCAAAGCATTAGAAAAACTTTAAGGTAGTTGTGTCTATGGTTGGGTGGAGTAGGGCTCTCCCTTCTTTAGTTTTCACCAAATTATTGTAAATAAGGTAAGTGCACTATTTTGTTTGTAAAGATTTTTTTTTTTTTCAATTTCTCCCTAAAGGTTGTCATATTAGATCACTAAATATTATGTGATGATGAGTTTAATCAATGTACAATTGTGCTTGGTCATTAGTTTTTATTTCTATTATGAATGACCATTACATGTGGAAGTATTTCCTTAAAATATGTTTTCTTGTGATGGGTATGCTACATATATTGTGTTGTGGAGAAGAATCAAAGTGTTTATTCAAGTTTTTTTCTATTAGTGTGACTAGCCTTACTAGGCCAACCGTGGACTAGAACAATTGTGATGCATCTTTGCTTGACTGAGAAGACTTGTCGGATCATCAATGAGGAGAAACTTGGATTCCTATAGAGATAATCTAGAATGTTAGCCCCTCTATTTTTAAGAGTTGGAGTTGTCAGTGTGACATTGGTGGTTATAGCCCAAAGGAATAAGAGTAATCTCCTCCGAGTTGCGTGAAATTAAGAACATTTTTCCATTAGCCATTTTATGTATTTATTTTTGAAGATGTCTTGTTGAAGACATTCACTAAAATGCCTTTGTAGGTTAGAGAACAATTATGGGACTTTAGAAGTTTTTGGGAATTTTTTTTTCCATGTTAGAGTTAGTTTTAATCCTCTAAAATTGACATGTGATCCTAGTGAGAGTTTTAGAAATTCAAGGATGATCCTTAGAGTTTTGGGGATTGCTTAGTGGAATTTTTGTAAAATTGAGGATTGTCTATTTTAGCCCCAACACTTAGTCATATTTTCCAATAGAGTTTTGTGGCTGAGAGCTTAGCTAGGAAGGAGCTTAGGTTTGGAGGACAAGATATTAAGCCATCAATGTTTGGGTTGTCAAGATTTAGAAATGCTTTGAGCAATTTCTATTATGAACTCACGAATATGATAGATTTTGAACATATATCATTTAATGGAAATTATTCTTGCCAGTTGTTAGTCATTATCAGATTAGGAAAAAGTGTCACATCATTGGGATATTGGGAGTTGAGTGTTACAAATACAACAAATAATTCCCTAGTTGCAAACGTTTGATATTGACAGATCCTAACAATTCTAATTGTTAATAGGGATTTTTCCCAACAGTTGATGGTCCATTATTGAAGGGTGAGAGTATCGATCTATTGAGATATCGAGAGCTAGGTGTGAGGGATACATCAAATAATCCTCTAACCATGGGAAATTTTATGGATGAAAGTTTATCTTAAACTTTAGAAACCTTGGTGAATCCTATTAGATCTTAATATGAAAATTGTAAAAAAAATTGGTGATATTTTTGTAAAAAATATTTAGATTTAATATGATTTTATATTAGTTGATATAATATTTTAACGATTTTAAGGTAAAATAATGGTGTACTATAAAATTTGGGTGAATCATTTTAGAAAAAAATGTAAACTGATGAATCATTTTTTTGGAAAAAACGTGGAAAATTAGCCCACTTGCGAATATTAGCCCCTAAAATTTTCCCTACCTCTAACGTAAACCCCCTATACTAACATACCCTGATACCTTTTCCAATTAACAAACCTCAATCCATCAGTTGATGGTTCATTATCGCATATCAATTATTAGGTCTCATCTTATTGATTTTCAGAGTATTAGAACCCCTTAGTATCAACCTAAAAAGTATTAGTGTATTGACTTATTAGGGTGATGGTTGTTGGGGTATTAAATATCAAGTGTCAAATGTTGGATAGTACCTTGAGCACCCCCCATCACAAACTCTTGATATCGATAGATCCTGATACGTTTGTCGATTAACAAAGACTTTTTCTTTTGATTAACACCCATCTATGGGGTCAGGTGGGTGGTTGCGAGTAAGATTTTTTCTTCGTCCAGTGGCTAGGTGACTTGGTGGGTTGCAATATTAGAAGATAGATATTATTCTCTTTTGGTTAAAAAATAATTAATCAGTTATCAGGATATCTACCATCAGCCTTCAAGATATCAACTATAAGGTATTAGGAGGTTAGGACACCAAATTTCAAGTTTCCCTCTTGATACTGATGGAAGTTGATACAATTCAAAACGACATTCTAGTGTGGTAGGTTGATGTCGGATGTTCATGTGGTAGGTCAACATAGCATGCTAACATGGTGAGTCAACATGGCATGGTGTCATACAGTGGGGACAAGGAGGTAAAAGGACTACCATGTGTATACCACATGGAAAATACAGATGTGGATGTGGCACAAAGGGAAAATCTTCTATTGGCCATAACTATGGATCAAGAGCTCAGATTTGGATGAAATTTATATCATTAAAAACATATTAATGAGAAAAAGATGATTGTGGTTTTAGAAATGTGTCTCAAGGTGGTTGAAGAAAGCACAAATTTGACAACCCCACTTCCTTAAGGTGACCTAGGATGTTGGGTCTAGATACCTTGGATTCTTAATTGTGCATTAAGAGGATGGGTATGTTACACTCCCGAGTTTGTAGTAGTTAGCCATCATTTTTCTCTCTCCTCCCCTTGTTAGTTGAATTTTAGTCATATTTTCAAGTTTAATTAAGTTTAACTAATAATTTTATGTATGTGAGAGTTATTAATTAGTTCTCATTGATTTCTTACTCCACCTACTTATAGCTCATTCCATTTTAGAATATTTTTTCTAATTTTGGGTCTCTTTGTCTAATTTTGGCTTACTAACTAGGGTAAGTAATTTTGAATTACACTAAGTGCACACACATGGAACTCCAATCTAATTTGAATTGGTTCTTCCTCGTAGAGAATCTATATATTGTATTAATGTTCAGTAATAATATATCATCAAATTTTATGATTAATTTGAATTGTCTCCTTCGTTTAATAGTCATTTTTTAGTAGCTTTATTCTCTTTTCTTTCTTGTTTTGCAAGTAGCTAGTCAAGTATTTTGTAGACCTAGATCTTGTGATTGTGCTCAAGACCCAACATGGTGCCAAAACATAATTGAGTTTGTTAAAAATATTGATAGTTTATTGCATATTTAACAAGATAAAAATAACACATAAATAATGGTTTTTCTCACACTGATCCTCACTCCCTTTAATTACTTTGATTGGAAGCCAAAGATTCTTCTATCGTTGCATAGTAAGGGACTCTATGTGATTACAGTGGGTAATCAATTTATGCGTACATTAACAATTGTGAAATCAAAATACTTAAATAGGATGGATTTAGGCTAGGGGATGAGATACATTGCTTATATATCTTTCTTGATCTCCTCCTTCATGTTGAGTCATCCTTAATGCCTATTGAAGTTTGGACAAAAATGGAGGGATTGTTTGGAAAGCAAGATGAGTTCAGAGGATATTAGCATGAGAATTGTAACAAACCTGGTAAAAATCCATGTAAAAGTATATAAGACCATGGTCATGGGACACATATTCCAAGCTAAATGGTGGGAAAAACATCCTCGTGGGTGTTCATTTGGTTTATTATAGCTAAAGGAAAATGGAAAAGGAAATGGAAAAGGCTTTGGAAAGGCTTGATGCATTAATTGGAATTTTATTTATAAAAATATTGGAAAATAGGAAAAAAGGAAGGTGAAAGGTCACAGGTTACATGTAAGGAGGAAATTGAAGGCAAATAATGGAAAATTGAAGAAATTATAGGCCTCAATTATAAAGAGGCTTATGAGGATTGGTTCATGGCTTTTGTTAGTGAAACCTTTTGTCATTTCAGTTTTGGAGCTCTCTCTCTATTCTCTCTCTCTCACACTCTTGGACGCTTAGAATTTTCTTGGAGCTCTTCATCATTGGATCAAGAAAGGAAAAGAAGATAGAGAGGAAGCAAAGATCAAGCAAGGAAGAGCAGGATCAAGCAGCTGCAATGGGTTTTCTTGCAAGTATCAATTTTCATGTGTGATTTCCTTACTAGATTTGGCATGCATGGTTATGCATGTGTGTTCTTGGTTCTCTTGTTTTCATTGGCATGGATTTCGTTAGGTGTGACAGTGTTCTTTACCCTTGCCTTTATATTTTTAGATATTCATGGTGTGATGGGGTTCTCATGTTTTTATTGAGGTGGATTTCTAGATGGATTTGAAACTGAGGTGGATTTCTGAAAGAAAAGAACAAATGGCATAGTGATCCTTGAATCAGACTGTGGATTGCGATAAAGCCACTAATATAGAAACCCTTGAACCAGATCATGGTTTGTGATAAATCCAGGTAATGTGTGTCTCGGTGGGCTTAAGAATCCTCAACCAATGAATGGAAGGATATACAATAAAGCCTAGAGGTGGGTGCTCTCCATAAGGCCTAGGAATACCAGGATGGGATATATGGTAAAGCTTGGAGGGTGGAGTCTCGGTTAGGGCCTAGTGATCCAGTGTCAATTTTGGTAAATCCTAGAGACTCGTGTCTCAATTAGGCCTAGGAATCCTCGACTGGTGAATGGAGAGATATATTGTAAATCCTAGAGACTAGGAGATGGGAAAATTCCTCACGGTGTAGGTGGAGAAATCTGGTGGCATCCATGCTTGTTTATGGCCTAGTGATCCTGTGAGGGTTGTGGTAAAGCCTGATTCTATTGATGAGGGTGAGGTGGTTTAGCCTCGGGAAGCCCTGGTTGGTTCTTTTGGTTTGAGTTCAACATTCATGCTTGGAATATGGCACAAGGGTGATTGGCTAAAGAGAGACTTGGCTCAACGAATCTATGGTCGGGTAGAACATGGTAGTCCCATACCGGGTTGGCTTTTGTATTCATTAATAAGAGTTCCTTTCCTTGTTATTTTTTGTGTAAAAGTATTAAATTATATGTGGCATTTATGGTTGTTGTATCCTCATTATTTCTATTATTTATATGCTGGTTATGAATATGTTTTATGACAGTGAAAATGTATGGTTCTCATCATGTTTTATTTGTAAATGATTTAGAAATGAATATATGACCTAATAGATGATAATGCAGCTATTGTGATAAGGCATAAATGCTTCATAGTGATTCTTAGATAAGTATGAGACTCCTATGCTCAGATATATTGTTGACACTTGTAGATTTCATAGTTGTGATATGTTTGACGAAATGACTATCATGGTTGGGCTTGGTTATGTCAAGTCCTTGATCAAGTTTTGTGTTAGAGTCTTTGTATTGGTGTCATTTATGTCTTGGAAAGTCTCATCAAGTTCCATGCAGCAGTTTGGAGACTAGCCCTGAAAAAGTAGCTTAAATATGACAGTATTTCACATAGAACTGGCTAAAAAAGGCTGCAGTATCTCCCTTGCAAGAATTGTTGGAGTGACTGGAGGGTCCTAGTTGCATGCATTCCCATGTCATGTGAGTGATTGGGGGTTTAATTCATTTAAAGTCTAGGTTAACTCAAGGGTGGGAATCTGGAGTGGCGGATTAGCTCATGGGGGCCTTGTAGCACCTAGGGGAGGTTTGTAAAGTGTTGGTTCGCCGATTCCACTTCCTTAACTACATTTAGGGAGTTGAATCATATCATAGTAATTATTCTTCACATTTTTATCCCAATGGACTGATTAACTTCGGTAAATGTGGGAGGAGGGTGTTACAAGAATGACCCCATTTCTCTAGATCCTAATCATTTTGAGACCCTATAAGACTTTTTTTTCAATATTTAAGACTATAGTGACAAATAAAAATCTTGTGGGATAGAAATGATCTAATTTAGAATATTAGATTTTTGTGCTAAGATCCTCCTCAGATTAGAAACAAAATTCTTTCATTGTGCTTAAGGATTCATGAATTTTTGCAAGTGAAATGATGAGTTTTTATGTTAATTTTATGAGAAATTTAACATAAAGAAGAGAGTGAACAACAACATAAAAATGTACAAAACATCATCAAGAAAAAATTACAACATGAACAAGATAAATGAGTTCACCCCCCCTGGGCTACGTCTCCTTGGTCGAGTTTCCAATGGCTTGGACCTCTCTATTATGCTCAAAACTGTAAAAAGATGTGTTTACAATGCTCAAATGCTACTGAAACTTGCTCCAATCAATCCAGAATATCCAAAAATGGCTATCTAGCCTCCTTTTTCATCCAAACTGGTGGAAAATCACAAATTGCAATCGGTGGGAACCGACGGGTCTTATGGTTTGTGAACACGGTGTGGGCGATATGGGATTGCGATAAATGACAGACCCGATGGAACTATCAACAGAAACCCATAATCTTATCCCATCCAGGATCCCTCACAAATCACAATCAGTGGAGTCAGGGGGTAACATATATACGAGACTCTGCACTATGTGATCTGTGATTGCGATTATCACATCGCAACCCAGTACGCTGGGGGATGATTTTTGTAGTACTTCCCTTCTGCGATGTGTGATTAGCATTATCACATCGCACACTGGCTTGTTCTGGGGCCAATTCTTTAATGCCAACCTGCTTGTGATATGTGATTTGTGAAGTGAGGGGCCAACAACTGCCTGAAACTTGGCACTTCCCCATTCGCTAAAGAGTCCTGCCACATCATCTTCTCCTGCCATCTGTCCAAGTCAAACTTGAAATTTTGACTTGCTCCAACTTCTTCATATGAGCTTGGATTCGAGTGTCGTTAACACCGTTCAAATCAAGATGATGAGCACTTTGATCTAAAGCTAATTTTATCAAGATTCTACCACTTTGAGTTTTGAGACTAATTTTGAGCACCTGATCAGATAGGAAGGAGGAACAACTTTCCCTTTTCTGTAGTTTCTAAACTAGGTTCTCAATATGATGTTTATCTTTTTTTCTCTAGATTACTAAGCTCTCCATGGGTATGAATTGGAACATGCCATCTTTGGATAATTTCATTGAGTTCTTCATACATGAGAAAAATAATGTCATGGACATTGAGTCTTTTAATCCTTCCACACTTTATGTTCTTAGAGAAAAAAATGATAACAAGAAAGACATGCATAAAAAAAGAGATCTTGATCATATAGATGAAGAAATCTCTTAATTTAGTAAGAATACTAAGATTTCCAAGGGAGAAAATATTAAGGAGGAGAGAAAAATTGTAGCTACTGCAACATGATGTTACATCTAGAAAGTTCTTGTATCGTGAAGACAATTGATCTAATGGCCAAAGTACATAAGCAACAAAATCTAGATAATTGTATTCCAGGAAATGTCAAGAAGAAGACTAAAGAAAAGCCACTAGAGGATCAATGCATGGATTATCTTTCTATTGTTATTGTTTCATCATCTAACAAATGGATTTTATATTGAGGATCCTCTAATCATATGGCCATGCCAAAGCCTTCTTCTCTGATACCTTGTGCTAGTCTTACTACAACATCTCTAATACCTCTCTTTGAGGGAGATATTCAAAATGATTTTGCATACACTTTGAATCAAAGTTATGATCATATTTTACGATCTAATTTATAAGTCCATTAATAGCCCATTATAGACCTAGATCACATACAATGGAGGGCACATCATACTCTATAGTTAGCTAGTCAGTGAGTGGGTAAGTCACAGGAATATGGTCTTCAAATTTTTGGTGCTCCACAAGCTCTCATTTCTACTATTAACAAGTACAAATCTCAACCCAAAAAAGAAGGATTCTCATATGGTGGTATCAGACATATCAAAGAAAAAATTCATGATGGATTAATCAACAACTCCATCCTTCTTTATAGCAATTGCACAATTAACATAATATGCAGATTTGAGAATATATTCATGATGGGTTGATCAACAACACCATCCATCTTCATATCTATTACATAGGTAACATAGTATTCAGATTCGAGAATAATTCATGATTGGGGGTTGGGGTCTTCCCAGTAGATCTGCACTCTTTACCTGACTCTTCTCATAATGTATTTGGTATACAATAAGAGTGAGAGTGAGATCATTGATGCTTTATAATAATTTTAATTAAAACTAATCAAACATTTTTTTTTCTTTCACTAAAAAATTATTTCTATTTTAAAAGAGATATGTGCCATAACTATAAATTGAACATGGAAAGAATTACATGTCTTCTCATATAAGATGTGTTTTTTGTTTTCAACAAAGAAAAAACCACGGTTTTTTTATTATTAGAAAAGTAGTCACATATTTATGTATTACCCAAATAAATAAACATGTATATGCATTTACTAACCATTTTCCTGCCTAAGAAGAGTCAATCTACCTACATAGTATCCAAAAAAAAATATAAAAAAATTCCTACGAGCATATCCCATATAAGGTAAGTCAACTAAAAATATGAAGGTAATTAACTACTTCGTAACACCCCATCATAAAAAAAAATCATAAAAGAATAGTCCACCAATGGTGTGTTGTAAAATATAAACCACGAAATATTAAACCAAAGGAAAATGTCTAAGATTATTAGCTCCATCCTTGGACTCTCCATAACTATGAATTAAGCCACTTCTTGGACAAGGAATTAGCACATTTAAGTCCCTAAAAATGTGGAACACCAAAAGGTCTTGTAAATCTTTTAGAAGGTCTATGATCCCTCTCGTCCGATGTGTTAAAGCAAAAGAATTAATGACAGCTCCTATCTTACCTAATTAATTGTTACCTTTGAATGACCAAATATGGACAAGGAGGGTAATTTCAGAGGTTTCACAAATAAAAGTAAACCCCACAACACCATCAATTCAACCTTTATAATTGTACAATTACCTCCGTTCCAGTAAAGCTTTTAGAAGTGCTCCTTATTGACGAATAATAACCCACTGCATTCACAAATGCCATTTTTGCTAGCTCCATGGAAATATACCATAAGAAAGTGTAGGGTATAGATAAATACTTGTATGTTCCTATGTCTACAAGGGGTCAAAAGATATTTCTATTCCGAAAAGTATCTGATTATCTTCAAGAAAGTTTGTCCAATATCTTGAATTCTATCTTCAAAAGTGAGATTATTCTTGCACTGCGATATACCTCAAAAAATGAAGAGGGGTAATTGAAAGAACTACAACACCATTTGCAACTAATATGTTAAGAATTCTTCAATGGAGCTAGTTTTCCGACATTTATTTTTTAAAAATTTTAAAGTACCATCCCAAATCCTCTTCAAGAACAAGTGAATAGTGGTATCTTCTTGTGAGATGCACAAAAGACAAATCCAGGGTCCCGAAAAGCTTCAAAAGTTTCTCCCATGAAATAATTTTATTCTTGATCGCTAACCAACCAAATAGAATAATCCTTAGAGGAAGCTGTTATTTCCATATATTCAAACACCCCCAAGATGGATTATTTGTTGACTTCTCTTGAATGATATGCTTGTAATCCTTGAACACCTTGATAGAACCCTCCTAGAGTATGCCACTCCATGCCAATTTCTCTAGTATCCTGGATAAATAGACCGTACCTGTAATAGGTCCAATATGAGAGCTTCTTAATGAAAAAAATGAAAAAAGAAAAATTCCTGCAAAAAAATGAAAAGAAAAAAAATTCTTCCCACATGGCTCAAGAAAGTGCTCTATGGGGGACGTAGAACATGTCTGAAGTTTGTTGAATATTGATGCAAAAATTTGAAACTTAAATATGCATCAAACCCTCATTCTATGGAATTGTAACCTGAATCTGATACCATTAATTCAGATCTAGAGGGGATCCCCCAAGATTTGCAAAATTGAAATATCAGAAGAAAAGAGGAGAACACACAATAACAAAACTTGAAATATTTTTTTTATTAAAACAGATAATAACTGTAAAGGCTACATTGTGGTGGACAATATGTCTTTTTACAAAATGTGACTTGTTACTTATAGGATTTTTTGGTCACAACACCACAAGTAAATTCCATGGTTGAACGAATACTATGGGTCAATTCCATGAGTGGATAAATACCATGGGAGGATGAATATCAAGGGTCGATGCCACTTACAATACCATGGGAGGATGAATATCAAGGGTTGATGCCACTCACAATACCATGGGAAAATACTATGGGTGAATGAATACCATGGGTGGATGTCATTTTCCATTTGGATCATTCCTCCTTCCTTAAGAAGAAATGGTCTCCATTGCGTGAAGTTTCCTCCCGAGAAATCTTTGTTGAATATGAAGAGCCACTCAAGAGAAGGGTTTTGTGTGGTTAACCCATAATCATGATGAACAAAGATCTGAGGATAAAGATACCCTATAATGCTTGTGACCAACTATGATACTGACAATGTGCGGCCTAGCAAATGGACTTCGATAAAGTGTGGGTTTGTGGATGACCCATAACCATGACAAACGAAGATCCGAGGATAAAGATACCCTATAATGGTTGTGACCAACTGTGATACTAATGGTGTGCGACCTAGCAAGTGGACTTCGATGAAGTGTAGTTTTGTGGATGACCCATAACCATGAAAAACAAAGATTTGAGGATAAAGGTACCCTGTAATTATTGTGACCAACTGTGATACTAATGGTGTGCGACCTAGAAAATGGAATTCGATGACAAGGATTTTGTGCGGTTGACCCATAACTGTGGTGTTGATTATTGATGAAGAAACAAGTGCCTACATAGCCTGGGGTGGGAGGGAACATCTCCAAAGAACCCAAGGCAGATGCTGATACGCTAAAACTAATGAATGTGAATCATGTGCCTACTGAAGCAGGGTGGGAGAGCACTTCTCCAAAGGGAACCTGCTCTGAATGCTACTGCATATTTAAAATGGGCATAATTCGGTCAATATAGATCGAAATATTTATTATAACATGTTTTTGGAAATAGAATGAACATTACGCATCTTCTCAGATTCTTTAAATCCCTACTTGCACACTCTGGAAACACATATGCATGCTACAATTGTCTTGTTGTCACAAAAGTTCTGAAAAAAATAGTTTATTTTAAATCAACAATATCTCCCTCATTCGAACTCTGATTCGACCATTTTTTTTTCAAATTGGGTGATTTTTCTAGAGGAGCACAGATCTACAATCATGTTTTTGAAATTCTACACAAAAACTACAAAAAATCATAGGAGAGTCGCCATCCACGAATTGCTGTCAGAAAAATTTCCGCAACAGAGCTGATTTTAAATCAACGATATCTCCCTCATCCGGAGTCTAATTCGGTTGATTCTCTTTTTGAATTTTGTTATTTGTTCGCAAGGAATCCAAATGTTTTATTTATTTTGGTAAATTTTGCACAAAAAATTTCATATCTGATTTGAGAACTCACTGCCCAAAAAAATCCTACAAAAAAATGAAAAAAAATTCTTCTCGCTTAACCTAAGAAAGTGCTTTGTGGAGGATGTAGCACGTGTCTGGAGTTTGTTGAATATTGGTGCAAAAATTTGAAAATTAAATATGCATCAAACCATTTGTCTCATGGAATCGTAACCTAAATCTGATACCACTAATCTAGATCTTGAGGGGAGGCCCCCAAGATCTGAAAAAATGAAATGTTAAAAGAAAAGAGGAGAACACACAATAACAAAACCCCACATTTTTTTTTTATTAAAACAGATAATAAATCTAAAGGCTACATTATTGTGGAAAATATTTCTTTTTACAAAATGTGACTTATTACTTATAACCTTTTTTGGTCACAATACCACAAGTAACTTCCATGGGTGGGTAAATACCATGGGTGACTGAATACAATGGGTGGATGCCACTTACAATACCATGTGTCAATTCCATGAGTGCATAAATACCATGGGAGGATGAATATCAAGGGTCGATGCCACTTACAATACCATGGGAAAATACCATGGATGAATGAATACCCTGGGTGGATGCCACTTTCCATTCGGATCACGATGATCACAATCGCACTTTGCGGAAGGGAACTGTTACAGAATCAGCCCCGACAAGATCAGGTTGTGATTTCGATATCACAATCACATATCCCACAGTGCAAAGTCTCGTTATATGTATTACTAATCTGTATTTGTATGATTAGTTTTGTTGTGCTAATAATAAATTACAGATTTATAAACATGTGGTTACTTCTTGCTTTTTGTGCATAGGTTTCTTTTTGTGCATAGGTTTCCTTAGTTGTTGGTGCTTACAAATAGGTAAATTTTCTTAAGTTAAACAAGACATTCATGAGAAAAATAGCTTCAAAATGGAATAATGAACAACAAACATGTACAATGCAACAAACCATCAGAGACATTGATATGAAAATGGGGCACTAAAGGCTTCTTGTCAAGCTTACAAGAACCTCTCCCACTCCAAAGCTTATATATTCACAAGATGTATGCTTATGATTAACCAATTGCAGAATTAAAAGTGCTTGAAAGAGGTCTATACTTGTGTTTTTTTTTAATTGAACAAATGCCTTAAGTTCATTTGCTTATGCTAATGTAAAACACACATAATAGTAAATACAATGCAGCAAATAAGCAAACACATGAAACAACAATATAATATGGAGTTCACCTTGATATCTTGGGTTACGTCTCCTTGATCTCCAATCAACTCGATTAGCCTCTTTGGGATTATGGTAATGCTTCTTTTACAAGTTCCACACTCAATTCCATTAGTTTAAAACTGAACCTATGGGTTTAGAATACCATCTTATCTCACTGGTTTTCCATACTCTGCAGATAGATCTAGGCTTCTCTGGACTAGATTCCTTCAATCAGTGCTCTGAGCTATCTTGAGCTCTAGCTTGCACCAACTCCCTTAGAAGTCTCTTCCTATCTCTGGAACTCCTTATTATGTCTTCAACACACATCAAACACTTGTAACAACTAGAACATTTGATCTCTTTACTGTTCTCTTAGCTCTGGCTCTGGCTCTGGTTCTCAGCTCTAGCTCTGGCCTTGGCTCTGGCTCTCAGCTCTAGCTCTGGCTCTGGCTCTAGCTCTGGCTCTCGACTCTGGCTCTAGCTCTGGCTCTTAGCTTTGGCTTTAGCTCTGTGAAGGGGGAGAGAGTGCTATGTGATTTTGTCTCTGCCCCCAGCTTTGAGTTCCCTCAAGAGAGAACTCACTTCTCTGCTACTACATCTTTTATGAGCTTCCCTCTGTCAATTGTGCTCTCTAGCTTTTATGAGGCATCCTTTCGGCTTTGTGACTTCGTATCTGTTCCTCTATGTGTATTCATTCCTCTGCCTCTATGTTTCTTCGACTGGCCTTTTGGCTGTCTGGCTCTATGGCTCTGCGACTGGCCATCTGGCTCATTGGATCTGTGGCTTTGTGTATTACGTAACACATCATTGTTACAGAAACACCTGCTTACAACATGGCACAAGGAAAGGGAGCCATTTTTACAATGGAAAATACATAGGCAGCCTTTCTTCGGGTAGATTCCCGAGTTTGAACATGTAACACAATACACAAGAAAACTGATGAAAAATGCATCATGGAGCATTTAATTGGACTTCAAATATATGCAATCGCATCTATAAACCCATCGGGTCCACCATTCTATCGCAAATCGCAATCGCATAGGTGTATGGCAAAAAAACCCAATGCACAGGAAATACATAGAAATCTCGTAATTCTGGATTTCAAAATTTATGAAATCACATCCATAATTCCCATGGGGTCCACCTTTTATTGGCATATCGAAAGTCACATATTGCACTGTGCATTGTCCCTTTGTATTAGGGATCAGCGATCACCCGATCTCTAATCACTCCGATCAGCGCCACATCGGTTATCAGCACATCGGCCCATCGGTGCATCGGCTATCGGTGCATAGGACCATCGATGCATCAGCTATTGGCTATCGGCGCATCGACCATTGACGCATCGGCTATCAGCTATCGGTGCATTGACCCATCAACACATTGCTAATCGGCCCATCGCATTGGCTCTTCGCAATGCTACGGGTCCTTCCCCTTGGGTTATGTGCGATGCGATAATTGCAGTCGCATATCATTGCATCCTTCAGCCTGATGTCCACTCCTTTGCTTTTCCCCGATGTGATTTCCTTAAGGAACGCATATAAGCCTTAAACCCATTTTCATAATTATTTGCCTCCTTTTCTAAGTATAATGGGCAATCTTCTCTTTGCTATAACGTCTTCATCCGAAGTCCATTTTATCCCTTTCAAATTGTGTTAGATTCAGAATGAAGAGATCTATGCAATGATACTATTTCCAAGAGCATCCTTTGACTTTCATTTTCCTATGTGAGGAATATTTATAGACTTAGAAGTCTATTCTAGATCCATTTTGGATCATGCCTTCCCACTAAAAATCTTTTGGACTCCAAAACATTGATATACTGATCTGAACAGTAAATGAGAGTACATCACCCTTTTCTTTCAGCCTCCGCACACTTGCCTTGCATAGTGCCCCTGAACACTTCCTTCCTGGGTGTGCTTGTCCTCCTGGGAAAAACTGCCTTCCTCCTTGACTTCCTGCAAAACTCCTGCTGAGAAGGTTACAGAAGGTAGTTTGAACTTCTCTGCATTGATCATTGATCCAAGGTGGCTCAAACCAATGTGAAGTTACATCTGCTTCACAAGATTTTCATTTGTACCTATTTGACATACTGTTAACAACAATTGGATGGCCTAAACTCATGCTTCAACAAAAGAAACAAATTTCACATCTTGTGAACACCTCCATGTCTTTACATCTACATTTACAAATGATGGACTAGATAACAAGCTTGATATTACATGCATGTTTAAAACGAAGTAATCAACCCTTCAAGTTAATCACACATACATGTTTAAATACAAGGAAAACATCAACATCCCTATGTTCATGCATATCATGCTTATGCATGCATTTCACCTTTCAACTTTCGCTTAAGCACACTGTACTTTCGAAGATGAAATGAACATAATGTTGTAGCAATAAAGTGAGTCTCCTACTCAAATTTTCCATTCACCTTCTTGGTAAATCCTGCAACTTTCATCTCATTAACAAAGAAATGCAAATAGATGCAACTTGATATAAAGCATTTTCAAAAAGGCATGCAACCTTAATTGGATAAGAATTCTAACCATTTCTTACCAATCCATTTCAAAGGTGCTACCTTTGTCTGCACATCAGCATCAACATGTGAATCATCTTGAAACACATCAATCATGGAATCTTTCTTTCCATTCTTGCCACTCTCTCTTTCCACCTTCTTCAAGCTTTATGGAAGCATTGTTGGATTCAGAGTCCAACACTTTTCAGCAATGTTTCCTTGCTTATGGCAGTAAGTGCAACACATGGGCATCCTCTTGACAACATGATTTGCCTTGTCCAATGGACCCTTGGCTTTTTTCTTCCTTTCCTTCAAAAGTTTCCTATATGTGGCCATTCTCTTCCAACATCTAAAAACATTATGGTTAACCAAACCACAAAAGGAAAATACAATTCTTTTCCCATGCTTATATGGAAATTTCTCATGCTTTGCATAATCAAAAGGAATATGGTTAGAACCAGATTTATACTTTTATCTTTCACTTTTATTGCCTTCATGAGGAGGTGAATTGAATTAAGAAGTAGCTCCCTTTGGAACACCATCAACCTATTCAATGGTTTCAGAGTTTCAACAACTCTCTAGTTCAAGTGCGTGTTGATATACACCTTCTTTCTGCAAAGTGTGCTTCACACTATTGCATTCCCCAAGAATACAATATTCACACTCTTGAGGTAGAAGACCTGTAATGAAACTCCTTCTTGGAGCTGTTTCAATGGTCTTCATGGCAGCTTTGGAACTTTCTCCATAAGCTTGTCCATAGCCAAGACCCAAATACTTAGGCATTTCCTTAGCTATTATTGGCTCAACAATACCCTGTGCATGTTTTCCTGAGACTTTTCCTTCATATCCCATTTTCAATATTAATTTGGAACCTATGCCTCTAGTATGTTTTCCAAAAGAACCAACATAAACATTCTTAGAGGAAATTGAAGACGAATTGGAATTATTTACCTCTTCTTCAAGCTGATCCTTGACTAAGGCTTCTTTGGCAACAAAGAGCTGTGTCTCCAACTCATGCATCCTTTCCAGGTCCATATTTGCAATATGAAGGTGCCTCTCCATTTCCTGCAATTTATCAGAAAGAAATTGCTTCTCTTCCTTCATGGAATTCAACTTCTCTCTAAGTATGATGCTCTTCCTTCCATCCTCATACATTTCTCCCACCATGTCCATCATGATGAACAAGCCTTGCTTCATGTCTTCACCAAATAATCTTGTGAAGAAAGGAGAATTTGAGGACACACTTTTAGAAGTTGTCATTATCAAAATGATCAAAAGAACTTCAAACAAGATTAACAAAGAGCATATTCAAGCAACCTTTTGCAGCAAACCTCTTATGCTTCAAGGATTTCTTTGAGGTCCTTTGGGATAAGAAGAACGCCTTCAGCCCTTCTTCCTTCTTGTCCTCTCCTGGACTTAGCTAATAGAAGATTTCCCTGAACCTTTGCAAACTCAAATAACAATTAGTTTACAAACAATCAAACAACAAAATCGTTGCTACTTTTGAACACCTTTCAAGTCAAACAAGCATTCTGAGCTGATACCACTTGCATCATGACCACCTACTTTGGTATAACCAACTTTGATATCAGCTTCTTTGAAGGTGGGGTTAATAAACCTGATGCTTCGATACCGCTTGATCTGAAAAATGGGGCACTAAAGGCTTCTTGTCAATCTTACAAGAACCTCTCCCACTCCAAAGCTTATATATTCCCAAGATCTATGCTTATGATTAACCAATTGCGGAATTAAAAGTGCTTGAAAGAGGTGTATACTTGTGTTTGTTTTTAACTGACCAAATTCCTTAAGTTCATTTGCTTATGTT
>APFE030594701.1:1606-17094 GCA_000404065.3 Pinus taeda | reverse complement strand
AAGGGGTATTGCAGGGAAACCGGGAAAGATAATCAGCTCTAACGGTATGACAAAGCTTATAAAAAAGGAACAACGAGGTGTAATTGCACAATTATGTTCGCTAGATGTTTCCACATCGAAATCATTTATTTCTCCAGATATCCAAAAAGTCTTGGACAAGCATTCCAAGGTATTTGAGACTCCCAAGGGTCTCCCACCTGTTCATGATCATGATCATGCTATTCATTTGATTCCAGGAAGTGTTCCTCCAAACATCAGGCCATACAGATATCCCTATGCCCAAAAGAGTGAAATTGAATGTATGGTTGGAGAAATGATAAAGGCTGGTATAATTCAATCTAGTCAAAGTTCTTTCTCTACTCTAGTAGTATTGGTGCACAAGAAGGATGGATCATGGCACACGTGTCCAGATTATAGGGAGCTCAACAAGCTCACTATTAAAGATGAGTTTCTCATTCCTGTCATTGATGAATTATTGGATGAATTGCATGGATCAATTTACTTCACCAAGTTGGATCTTCATTCAGGATATCATCAAATCAGAATGAAGATTGAAGACATTCCAAAAACAGCATTTAGAACTCATGAGGGTCATTATGAATTTTTGGTCATGCTTTTGGCCTTACCAATGCACCTTCAACATTTCAAGGTTTGATGAATTCAATTTGCAAACCATTCCTTAGAAAATTTGTGTTAGTATTTTTTGATGATATACTAATCTACAACAAGTCTTGGAAGGATCATGTTGAACATGTTGACAGGGTGCTACAGCTATTGGAGGAGAAACAATTATATGCAAAAAGATCCAAATGTTTCTTTGGAGTACAAGAGGTGGAATATCTGGGTCATATTGTATCTCATGAAGGAGTTAAGGTAGACCCTAGCAAAATTAAAGCCATTAAGAAATGAAAAATCCCCACATCCATAAAGCATCTGCGAGGATTTCTCGGGTTGACAGGGTATTATCGCAAGTTTGTTAAGAATTATGGGAGAATAGCAGCACCTCTAACAACATTATTGAAGAAAGATGCATTTTCATGGACTCCGAAGCAACAAAGGCCTTTGAACATCTTAAAGAGGCAATGTGCCAAGCACCGGTCTTAGCTACACCGGACTTCACAAATACCTTTATTGTGGAATGTGATGCTTCAGGAAATGGAATGGTGCTGTTCTAATGCAAGCTATGGACCCATATGCTTTGAAGAGTCCCAATCAAGAGAAAGTTTTACAAACAAAGCTATTTCTGAGAAGGAAATGTTGGCAATACTCCATGCAACTTGAAGAAATGGCGACCCTTACTTAATGGGATAGACAGCTTCAAGGTAAAAACGGATCATGAAGCCTAAATACTTTTTTAGAACAAACGATGATCCTCTGAAGAGCAACAAAAGTGGGTCACAAAGATGTGGGTTATGACTTTGAAATCATCTACAAAAAAGGGAAGCAAAATGTGGTGGCAGATGCACTCTCAAGAAAGGATGAGGATGTGGAAGCATTGTTGTGCGCCATTTCTATTATCCAACCAGATTGGATAAACGAAGCAATGGAGGAATGGAATAATGAAGAAGAAGTGTGGGCACTTATTCGAAAGTTACAACAAGATTCTAGTATGTCGGATACATTTAGCTGGAAAAATGATTTGTTATGGTACAAAGATCACTTATACCTCTGTAAGAATTCCCAGCTAAAACAAAATATTCTTATGGAATTGCACACTTCTCCCTTAGGAGGGCACTCAGGATTTTTAAAAACTTACCACAGGGTTAAGAAGGAATTTTTTTGGGATGGCGTTAAATCAGATATTCAAAAGTTTGTGGTGGAATCTTTGGTTTGACAACAAAATAAAGTTGAAACAATTAAGACACCGGGTCTATTAAAACCTTTATCCATTCCGAGCCAATGTTGGGAGGAAGTTTCAATGGATTTTATCATAGGTTTACCCAAGTCTGATGGAAATAATGTCATCATGGTGGTAGTTGGGAGACTTACCAACTATGCACACTTTTGAGCATTATCACATCCATTTAAAGCCAATACAGTTTCTATTGCATTTATGGAAACAATTCAAAAGCTATGTGGAAACCCAAAGATTATTGTAAGGGATAAAGATCCCATTTTTACTGGAAATTTTTGGATAGAAATATTTTCTTGTCTTGGTACTCAGTTAGCTCATAGCTCATCTTATCATCCTCAATCTGATGGGAAAACTGAGATAGTAAACAAATGTTTGGAAGGATATCTTCGTTGCTTTGTATCTGATAAATAGACATAATGGGTTAAATGGTTGCCTCTAGTTGAATGATGGTATAACACTTCCTTCCATACAGCAACAAAAATGACCCCATTTATGGCACTTTATGGGTATTAGCCACCATCCATCGCATCATATTTAAGAGAAAATTATAAGGTTCAAGTAGTGGAACATCACATCGAACATCAACAACAGGTCCTCCAACTCTTAAAGGATAACCTTGTGTTGGCACATAATAGAATGAAACAATAGGCAAATCAACATCGCAGTGAAAGAAGTTTTGATGTAGGTGATTGGGTATTCCTACAGCTACAACCATATAAGCAAATGTCCCTCAAGTAAGCTACGAAGAATACTAAATTCTCACAAAAGTATTATGGTCCATACAAGGTGTTGTAAAAGATTGGTACTATGGCATACAAATTGGAGCTTCCTGCAGCTTCTTGATTGCACCCAGTTTTCCATGTTTCATGTTTAAAGAAGGTTGTAAGTGATAAGCTCCCATTTCAGACAATATTGCTAGAACTTGATGAGGAAGGAAAAATTATATTGGAACCAGAAGCAATCACAAAAACAAGAACTCTACAACTATGAAATTGATCAATTTCAGAGTATCTTATCAAGTGGAAGAACTTATTTGCTGAAGATTCCACATGGGAGGATGAGAATGTTATACAGAAGCATCGAGAACTACTCAAGCATTAAGGACAACACTTTTTTGAAGGAGAGGGGAATGTTGGGTCCCTATAATACTAGTGATTACCCCATTACTATTGTAGTTTTACCCCTTAGTAATATTGTTGTGCCCCTATTATCCCCATATTGTTATTACTATGCCCCATAGAATCCCTCTATTATTATTTTTGTGGCTTTGTATTATTATTGTTAGCTCGGCTAGGTTATATTGTGACTCCTTAGACTCCTATATATAGAAAGGAGGTTTTGTCATCTGTATCATCCAAGAATTGTTCATTTATGTAATCTAAAGCAGGTTTCCCCCTCGAAGAGGCTGAATTTGAAGGCGTTGATCTATCTTTTCTATCTTTTTCTTGAGCTGGTTTCATAACACAAAGCTAACACCGTAATGATATCAATAGAGAGAATACATATCCTTTTCTATTATCATCATCATAAATTCAATAGAGACCAAACATAACCATTTATGCTACAATCATCATAGTATCAATAGAGAACATTCATAACCATAAATTCTACAATTATCATAATACCAATAGATACATACATAACCATTAATGTTATCTTCATCATAATATCAATTGAGAACATACATAAACATCACAATCTCTAATATCACAACCACTAATAATAGAGTCATATGTCTAGATCCTCAACCTAAGGTCGTTAAAGGATAAAGTGTAGACCTTAGGGCTAAATAAATGTTAATGACATATCATTGCTAGTCAACTAGACCAGGGAACTACATACACCCCCTATTAATAATGGACTTCGTCTCAAAGTCATTGGAATAACTAAGAAAAATTGTGATGCATCTCTTCTCTGTCATCCAAAGTAGCTCAATTGGGACTATAGTTGTCCCACTAGACCTTAACCTGGTCCACTAACAGTCATCTAAGCTACAAAGTTGATTGATCCAGTATGTGACTAGTTCAGCCATCACTATTCCCTCCCCTGAAACCTGAAATGACCAATGTCAATAACGTGCGAAGGATTTTGAAATATAATGACGTGAAACAAAAACATGAAACACATCATGCATACACGCTAAATATGGAGGTAAGGCAAGCCTATATGCCACTGGCCCTTTCCTTTCTAAGATTTCAAAAGGTCTCACAATGAAGTCCATTGATGTAACTTCCCATTTTGATTTTGGTATCTCATGGGGTTTCAATAACCCTGTTGGATATCTATGTTCAGCTTTTACTCGTTGACACTCTAAGCACCGTGTTACCCAGTTCACGATGTCCTTCTTCATCCCTTTCCAAAATACGAGGGATTTCAGGTCTGCACTCATCTTCTTAACACCAGGGTGTGCCATGTTTATTACATGATGTGCTTCATTTAAGATTAACTAGCATATATCTTCATTCGGTGGTACATATATCCTTCCCCAAAGTTATAGTAGCCCATCATTATCAAGGGATCATTCTTCATATTTTGGGACCCTCATTTCATCCTCCCTTAAATTTTTGTTAACCTCCTGGTACCAGGTGTATTTAAATTGTAAATTAAGTAGTTTCACCCTCGAATTTGTCTTTAAGGGAATCACTGAAAATATATGAGGCCTCCTACTTCAAGCATAAACCACCCTATTTATCATTCATTTTATGTAAGTGATATCAAAATCATAATTACTAATTGGATGAGACCATCGTCCTTGTCTTGAATTTAAGTGGTCTTGAGGGAATTTGTCTTGTAGTCCACCATGGTCATTCCTAAGATCAAACTTCCTTCCTAGAAGGTAGTGTCTCCAAATATTTATTGCACAAACAATTGTTGCCATTCTAGATCATGGAATGCGTAGTTTTCTTCATGGTTTCTAATTTTCCTTGATGCATAAGCTATTACTCTTCATTTTGCATCAACACACAACCCAGCCCTTCCTCGGAGGCATCAGTACAAACCAAATTTTTTTTATTCCATATCTGGCACCTTCAAAATTGGTGTTGTCATTAATAACAACTTTAACCTTTTAAAAATCTCTTCACATTTTTCAGTCCAATTTTTTTTTTTTTTTTTGTTCTTTCTTTGGAGCTTGGTAATATACTTCCAAAGGAACAATTTATGTATTTATAGGTTCTCGATTATATAATTTACCTATCAATTTCAAATATTCCTATAAGATTTAATCAAATAATACATTCAATCTACTCAACATAGTAGGCTTAGGCTACATTATGTCACGTAAATGGTAGGGTGGTTGGTAACATTATCATAACATAAACTAAGATTGTCAATAGTTAAAAAAGAGAGAGAGTAAGTTTCTAATGTTCTATGCTTTTAACTATTACAGTCTGAATGTATTATTTCTTGCTTCAATTCTCTATAACAGTGCTTTAGAGTTATCAACTGAAGCAATCTATTTTTGGTTTGTTCCTTGTACAAGTTTTTCGGTTGTTAGATGATAAATGAAAAAGAAAGTAAACATATTATTTCAGACAACAAAGTAGTCATTGGGAGTGGTCATTAAAATATGATACAAACATTTTTCTTATGTTTGAGTGCCTAAGGAAATAAAATTTATATTGCATAATGAAAATTTATATCAAAGATTTTATAAGTGACATGTTTTTCTTGTAATTTTATTTCCGGTTTAGGTACGCTAATTCAAAAATTCCACTTCTATTCATAAATATTTTGTTCCAGGCTATCAATCCATGGTATAATTGGTGTCCATAATTTATTCAGTTTTTTCATTTAATCTAATGGTTGGAATGCAAATATGTATTTGATGGTTAGGCTTTAAATGTGGTTTAGGTTAAACTTGCCATAATTAGTTTGTTTTATACTCTTGACATATATAGAGAAATGTTGAATTCTGGAATCCACTTTTGCATTTATTTTAATAATGTTGTTTGCATTTTACTAAATTTTCTTTTAATAATGTTATTTGCATTTTATTTTTAAAAGAGACTATTTAAGGAAATAGCTTGGCATCCTGTTACCAAAATACAATATTTCTAGTTATACTTAAAAAAAAATGTGTTAAAAAGTAAAAGAAATAGTATAATAGAATTAGTACAACGACAAGTTTACAAATGCTAATCCTTCCAACAATAACTCAATGCCTAATATGAAACATTGTATTTCAACCTGAATACTAACAACTCAATGCCTAATATGAAACATTCCATTTTAACCTGAATATTAACACTTTCATTTTGGAAAAGATGTATACATTTTAGCATTATCTAAATAAAACAAACAAATAGAAACCCATCTAAGAAATTAGAAAAATACAAGCTTAGTGCTTTTTGGCTATACACTATTCAAATGGGTACATTAGTTGAAATGTCCTAATATTTTTGTATGGATGCATGCCTTATGAAAATAAGATAAATACAATATGCAAATCAAGAATTTCTCCAAATACAATAGGCTATTATTCTTCTTTTGTCACCAGTTGCATTTTCATGAGATAAATACAACATGCAAATCAAGAATTTCTCCAAATACAATAGGCTATTATTATGCTTTTGTCACCAGTTGGATAGGTAGACACAACAAGGGGTGTGCATACTTCTAATAAGAAGTAGCCTACAAATAATAATGGCCCATAGTTTAGGTTTACAAAAAAATATGGATAAACCATGTGGCATGCCAAGCTCTAGTGGGCCTTGGAGAAGATTGAGTGTCCTTGTGACAATTTTATACTTCATACACGAGACAAGAGGAAAAGATCTAAGCTTGTGGCATCTAAGGGATCATAGGGTTAGAAACTTCTTGCAATAACCAATAAATATCTACTGAAAGCTTCTTTATAGCATTGCCTCTATCAAAATCAGTTCAATAAGATCTGCATGGAGCACAAAACCAACCAATAGTGTTTGTATGTAATAATTTGTTCTCAGCATGAATGGTGTTTCGTGAGTTTTTTTTTTTGTTTAGCTTTTCAATTGAGTTATATCGTCATGCACTTTGGACTCTTCTATTGTTACAAAAGATATGTGCATACAAATTTGAGGGAGAAACTACTTTATTTACAATTTAAAGACACATGGTATCAGGAGATTAGCAAAATTTTGAGGGAGGATCAAATGAGGGTCCCAAAATATGAAGAATACTCCCTTGATAATGATGGGCTAGTACAATTTTGGGAAGGATATATGTACCACCGAATGAAGATACATGCCAATTAATATTGAATGAAGCACATCACGCAGTATAGATGGCACACCCTAATGTTAAGAAGATGAGTGTGAACTTGAGACTACTCTTCTTTTGGAAAGGGATGAAGAAGGACATCACAAAATTGGTAACAAGATGCTTAGAGTGTTAGTGAGTAAAAGTTGAACATAGACATCCAAAGGGATGATTGTAACCCCATGAGATACCAAAAATCAAAATGGGAAGTTATATCAATGGACCTCATTGTGGGACTACCAGTGACCTCAAGAAGACATGATTCCATATTTTTAATGGTGGACACGTTAACCAAGAGCACCCATTTCATACCAATTTAAGACTACATATAAGGCACTAGGAATAGATAAAGTTATTGATGAGATTATGAGATTGCATGAAGTGCCTATGAAGAGAATATCTAATAGGGGAGCAGTGTTTACAGGAAGGTTTTGGACGAGTTTCCAAGAAGCCTTGGGAACCCAGTTGAACTTTAGCACTGCTTATCACCTTGAGATAGATGGGAAAACAGAAAGGACTAATCAAATCCTCAAAGACATGCTTCAGGTGTATGTGATGAACCAACTAAAGAGATGGGAGGAGTTCTTACTCCTCGTGGAATTTGCTTACAATAATGGCTATTGGAGTTCCATCAAGATGGCACCAATTGAATTCTTATATGGAAGACCTTGTAGAACACCTCTCAGTTGGGACCGACTAGAGTACAAAGTATTAATAGGACTAGAAGTAGTGAAAGATATGGAAGAACAAATGACTATGATTAGGGAGAGGCTAAAGGAACTGCAAGATTGACAAAAGATCTATGTTGATGCTCATTGGGTAGACCAAAGTTATGAATTGGGAGATAGGGTGTTCCTGAGAGTAAGGCCCCAAAATAATATCTATAAGTATTTGGAATGGGAGAAAAATTGTCTCCACGGTTTTTGGGACCTTTTGAAATCTTAGAAAGGAAAGGGTTGGTGGCATATAGGCTTTCCTTACCTCCACCTTTAGCACGTATGCATGATGTGTTTCATATTTATGTTTTGTGTCATTATATTTCAGATCCCTCACATGTTATTGACTTTGGTCATTTGTAGGTTTCAGTTAAGGGAATAGTAATGGCTGAACCAATTTGTATACTACACCAGCCAACTATGTACATTAAATAGTGGTTAGTGGACCAAGTTAAGGGCCAGTGGGACAATTATAGTCCCAGTTCAGCTACTTGGGAGGATGCCAAGGAGATGCATCACCATTTTCCTTACCTATTCCAAGGACTTCGGGACGAAGTCTATTATTAAGAGGGGGTGTATGTAGTACCCGCTCTAGTTGACTGACAATGATATGACACTAACATTTGTTTATGCCCACACATTATTCTTTGAGGACCTCAGGTTGAGGATCCGGGCACATGACACTAGTATTAGTGACTGAGATATTCATGGTTGTGATGTTTATGTATGTTCTCCATTAATATTATGATGAAGATAGAATGAACGGTTATATATGTTATATATTGTTATTATGATGATTGTAATATTAAATGGTTAATTTTGGTCTTTATTGAATTTATGATGATGATGGCAATAAAGGATATGTATGTGTAGAATTTTGTAGAAATTTTCTACAAATCAGTTAACTCTGATACCATGTAGAACTTTTTCTACAAATCAACTAGCTCCAATACCATGTAGAATTTTGTATAATGTTTCCTACAAATCAGCTAGCTTTGATACCATGTGGATTTTTTTTTACAAATCAGCTAGCTCTGATACCATGTAGAAATTTCCCACCTGTAGATCACCTGGTAATGAAATGTACTAAAGCAAAACACTTGATCTACTTCTATAAACAATTTAAAGAAATCATAATCAACCATGAGCATCATCAATAAGAACACATATAACTAATATGGAGAAATAAATCACACATAACACATAATATATCACTGGGGAAAGCACTAGCGTCAAACCCCACTCTCCCTATTATCATACATTGGATTTATACAAAGCCTTAGCTCTCACACAACTAGCCATCTTTCAATACAATCTTCACAGATGAAGGTGGAAATACATCAGGATTACACAAAGCCTTAGCTCTCACAGCTAGCCAGCTCTCAATACAATCCTCTTGGATACTCACAAGCAATCAAGACTTCTACTAAGCCTTCTCCTCTACCATCCAAGCCTCCTATTTCCTTAAACAATTTCTCCTGGGTGATCCTCCTATTACCAAGTGTAACACTGATCTCTCACACTGATCTCACACCCTGTAAAACTGCACAGTCCTAAAGGAACCTTAAATCCTCATCATGGATGAGCTTCCTCTATAGGAAAAATATTCATCCAACTAATAGTACACTGTCCCTTCTCTAATATCAACTGGGTCTTTGCCTAAACTAACATGCATGAGTTATTTAAGCTATAATATTCAGTTATCTAAAAATACCAGTTGTTACATACATGCAAGCATTAACAAACAGAATCTCATTAATTTAACAACTTATTAAATTAATCTAACTAGACTTGACCTAGTTAACTGATCCAACTAATTACAACTCATCCTTATCTTTTTAACTGATTGATAAATTCACCAATTAATACATAAACTGTTGCATGTCCTCACATAGACTTCAAGTTTGTTTTTTCTTAACTAGTTAACTCATGGAGATTAATTACTTAATATTTTAAATTGTTGTTAAGACCAAATTCGTTTTTACTTCCTATAGATAGACCAGGGACTGCTATAAATAGGAAGGGACCCAAAAATGCTATTTTTAGAACTTTCTATTTTTAGCAGTTTCACCTCTCACCCAATGTGGTCAATGACTTCACTAGTCAAACTGCTATTTTTAGCAGGTCCATTTTTAGCACATTCTACATTTAACATTTCTTATTGCACATTTTTCAACACCCCCTCTCAATAAGAAAGTCTTTCTCTCAAACCCGATCCTGTAACTCCGGAATGTTCTGCATGTGACACATCTACCTGGCCCACTTACTCTAACAACACTTGGAACAAAAAAATTGCCAACTGACCACTCTGTTGGGCTAAGAACATACTCTAATGCTGAAGCTCTACCTACTGCTGACAAGTGCTCCCTCTCTGACATCTGTGCTACTGCAACATCTCCATGCATCTTGCACCAGTGACACCTCTTTGTGCCACCTAGCACTGTGCAAAACACTTGTGCCTCTCACATTGTTACAACTTGCTAGCTATGCACTATCCTGGCATTCCCAGCACTGTCACTCTCTCTACCGCTGCATTCGCATCTATCTCTACCCAATTAGTGAGTTCTTGCTACTTCACATTGGGGCTCCTATAGCAAGGTGTCATCCAAGAGGTTGGGTACCTCAAGGATCCTACCCCTACTCCTTGGGACGATCACTCTATATCGCCCCACCTCCTACCTGGAGGTATGGCTGCATGTGATCCCTTAGCCCACCTGGCTCGAATTTTCCCTCTACGGGAGGTCTTTGCATGAGTAGATGTCTCTACTCTATCTCCACTCAACTTCCCCTATTGTTGCTGCTCCACAACATCCTAGAGTTGTTGCACCAATCATGGCTCATCCATAATCGTCTGAGACTTGTTCTGGCTCTACATGTTCAGAGCTAATTTACTCTCCCTCTCAACCACCGAGTATCTAACGTTTGCCTTTCTCCTCAAGGCTATGCATGTATCTTGTACCTCAAGTGCATACAGGTTCTTGGCTAGCACACCAATCTATCTCCACTTTCCTGCCGTCATGAAATTTTCTAGAAAAGGAGCTGATTTTAAATCAGCAATATCTTCCTCATTCGAACTTCGATTCAACCGATTTTTTTTTATTTTTTATTTTTGGGTATTTATGCACAAGGAATCCAAATCTACTATTTATTTCTAAAAATTTTGTACAGAAATTTTCAGATCTGCTCTGCAAACTCCCGACCCAAAACTCAAAACTTTGAAATATCCTCTCAGTATATTGTTCTTGCTTGATCACTTGCACTCCGGTACCATGTAGAATTTTGTAGAAATTTCCTACAAAATAGCTAACCTTGATACCATGTAGAACATTTTCTACAAATCAGCTAGCTCCAATACCATGTAGAATTTTGTAGAATTTTCCCTACAAATCAACTAGCTCTGATACGATGTAGAACTTTTTCTACGAATTAGCTAGCTTTGATACGATGTAGAAATTTCCCACCTCTAGATCACTTGGTAATGCAATGTACTAAAGAAAAACACTTGATCTACTTCTATAAACAATTTAGCAGAAGCTTAATCAACCATGAGCATCATCAATAAGAACACATATAAATAATATCGAGAAATCGATCACACATAACACAAAATATGTCACTGGGGAAAACACCAGCATAAAACCCCACTCTCTGTATTATCATACAAAGGATTTATATAAAGCCTTAGCTCTCACACAGCCAACCAGCTGTCAGCACAATCCTCACAGATGAAGGTGGATTACACAAATCCATAGTTCTCACGGCTAGCCAGCTCTCAGTACAATCCTCCTAGATGCTCATAGGCAATCAAAACTTCTGCTAAGCCTTCTCCTCTGCCCTCCAAGCCTCCTATTTACTTTCACAGTTTCTCCTCGGTGATCCTCTTGTTACCAAGTGTAATACTGATCTCACACACTGTAAAACTACACAATCCTCGAGGAACCTTAAATCCTAATCATGGATGAGCTTCCTTTATAGGAAAAATATCCATTCAACTGATAGTACACTGTCCCTTCTCTCATCTCAACTGGGTCTTTGTCTGAACTGACATGCATGAGTTATTTAAGCTATAATATTCAGTTATCTGAAAATACTAGTTGTTACATGCATGCAAGCATTAACAAACTGAATCTCATTAATTTAACAACTTGTTAAATTAATCTAACTCGACTTGACTCAGTTAACTGAGCCAACTAATTACAACTCATAATTATAACTCATCCTTATCTCTTTAACTGATGGATAAATTCACCAATTAATAGAAAAACTGTTGCATGCCCTCACATAGACTTCAAGTTTGTTTTTCCTTAACTAATTAACTCATGGAGATTAATTAATTAATATTTTAAATTGCTGTTAAGACAAAATTCGTTTTTACTTCCTATAGATAGACCAGGGACTGCTATAAATAGGAAGGGACCCAAAAATGCTATTTTTAGAACTTTCTATTTTTAGCAGTTTCACCACTCACCCAATGTGGTCAATGACCTCACTAGCCAAAATGTTATTTTTAGAGATGCTATTTTTAGCAGGTCTATTTTTAGCACATTCTAAATTTAACATTTCTTGTTGCACATTTTTCAACAATATGCTCTCTATTAAAATCATCATGATGATAAACTTGATGGATAGGTATATTTATATTGATGTTATGATGTTGATAGCTTGATAGATATGTATGTTTCCATTGATGTTGATGATGATAGCCATGATGGATGTGTTCCCTATGTTACCTACTTTCATGAGTTCAGGCTTACTGTGAACAATGATGTGAATGACTAGGTGTTGTTAATGATGCATTATGACAATGACTAACATTGAGAAACCTTATTACTAATGATTATTGAGTATGGAAGGAAACCACGAGAAGCACTCGAATATGACAAATTGGCGACAACTGGTTTGATAGAAAACATTTATATGATTTTACCTTTGAAATTCAAAGTAAATTTTGAAACCCGCTATAGATGTTTATCTATAATCTGGTGAGATGTTAGTGGTTGTAGGCATAGATTAGTTTCTTGGCCAAATGACTGACATATGGGTGATGGGGTTGTACAAGTAGATGGAACTACATGGGAGGGGCGCAACAGTGTCCCTGATCTCACCCACTAGCACTCCTGCCATGACTTGGGCTGGAAGGGTTGAAACACCTTTGCCTTGAAGATCACCATGTCATGAGGGTAGGTCCCAAAGTAGTTTTTCTCATAAGGATTTTACCGAGGGGCATGCATCAAGGCAGATTCGTTGATCCTCGACACCATTAGTCTCACTATAGTAGGCAACATAAGAGATTATAGTGGTCTATGTTGTTGCACCTATACTTTCCCCTTGTAGCCACTGAATGCTTGAAGGGCAATTGGCATGACACCCTTGGAACTTCAAGTGAATTTCTTGAAGGGCATGAGGAACTTGGCACCCTTGGCATCACAAATAAATTGTTAGGCATGACACCCTTGGAACTTCAAGCGAAGTTCGTGAAGGGCACAACCAAACTTGGCACCCTTGGCATCACAAATAAACTGTTAGCCGTGTCACCGTTGGAACTTCAAGGGAAGTTCTTGAAGGGCACGACCAAACTTGGCACCCTTGGAATCATTAAAAAAAATAATAATAATAAATATAATCAAGAAATGAAAACTAAGTAAATTTACATCAAGGGTAAACAATGTTAGAAATCGAGGAAATTAAATAAAAAATAAAGCTTGGTTTAAGAGGATCATAGAATGAAATAAAATAGGTTACCTCAAAAACTGTACCCTTCCCATGTTGGAAAATAGTAGGTAGATTATGTAGTTTAATTAGGTAAAAGGGGAAAGAGGGACATAATTGTAAGGATAAAGATTAATCCTAAATTAGTTAAACCTAATTAAGGGAAGAGGATGTTGAATTTAAATAATATTAATAAATTAAATTTTAGAGAAATGTAGAGAACCTCTATGTGGCAACAACCAACATAAGAATATCCATCTAAGAGATAACTTGAGTTAAATTAGGGAGTAGATATGGGATCAAATATTGACTCATTAATTGACTTTAGTAATGAACACAAATTAAGGACTAAAAGGGTGGATGAAGAAGCAACTAGGAGAAGAAATAGGAATCTTGTTGAGGTGAGGAAAATATTAGTTTCAAATTAAAATTTAAGTAAGTAATTTTGGAGACCCTTGATGAGAGAGTGTGTTGGGTCCCTATAATACTAGTGATTACCCCATTACTATTGTAGTTATACCCCTTATTAATATTGTTGTGTCCCTATTTCCCCCATATTGTTATTGTTGTGCCCCATAGAATCCCTCTATTGTTATTTTTTTGGCTTTATATTATTATTGTTAAGTTGGCTAGATTATATTGTGACTCCTTAGACTCCTATATATAGAAAGGAGGTTTTATCATTTGAATCATCCAAGAATTGTTTATTTATGTAATGTAAAGGAGGTTTCCCCCTGGAAGAGGCTGAATTCTAAGGCATTGATCTATCTTTTCTATCTTTTCTTCAGCTGGTTTCATAACATTTGGTATCAAAGCTTTGGATTCTGGAGTTTCGCTGCTCGAAACAGGCCATCGTGGCATTTTCGCTATAACTTTTTTTCTGGGATGTTTCAAAAGTTGCAAAACCAACCCATTTGAGACGAAATCACTCTAAATCTTGGGTCAAAATTTTAGATCTTTTTGCACTATATTTGCGGAGATATGATCTGAGGAAGTTGGTCTTTTTGCAGACTCCTGAATTACATTCCAAACAGGTGACCTAGGGAAAATCGTCATAACCTTCTCTCTGGGGATCGGATTGAAATTTCATAAGAAGGTACATAAAGAGGACAGATTGTAGTTTTGTTGTATGCATCTTTTAGATCCAAAGGTTGAAACAGTGACTCGTGGCACGTCGTGCAATTTCGCTCTACTGAACTAGTCTATAATATAGTCACTGTGGGAGATTTCACATAACTCTTCCTTGGAGAATCCAATTTGGGTCAGAATGGTGGCATTGGAAAGAGGACACAGAGGGCTACTAAAGATCACAAATTCAAAACTAGATGATTAGAAAGTACAGAGATACATCAGAGGCAATATCGAGCTCCTACAAAGTGAAAAAAGGTGGGTACATTTTCTTAAATTTTTGCTTAAGCTTGGTTTGAAAATTTATTTTGAAGGAATTCAAAGGGCATAGTAGAGCATTATTATCGATAACTGATGCCCCAAGGAAAGAAAATGCAAACCCCTAGTAAGGAACCTGAAAGCTCTAGCATGACTCATGAAGAAGAGGAAGAAATGCAACATGATATATCAAAATTACAAGACCAAGTGCAACAACTGTCCCTTACACAAAAAAGAACAGAATCTAAGATGGATGGTTTAAAGAAAGATGTAGAAGCTAAGATGGATGGTTTAAAGAAAGGTGTAGAAGATAAGATGGACTGTTTAAAGAAAGGCGTAGAAGCTAAGATGATTGACATGGAAGCTAAGATGGATGATTTGAAGATAGATTTGAAGACAGACATGGAAGAATTGAAGATAAATATGAATAAGTTGCTACAAGAAAGGGTCACTAAGGGTGAAAGGCTAGTAAAGGAAACTCATGATGAGAACAAAAGAAATGTTAATCATGATTCCATAGACTTTAATGTTGGATCGAAGACCCACCATATTCCAAAAATTGATATGAGGAAGTTTGATGGCAA
>APFE030594697.1:295884-328742 GCA_000404065.3 Pinus taeda | reverse complement strand
CGTGCCAAACATAGGAAAACTCCTCAAATTTAGTAATGTGGACCATTGGATTCCTATTAAGTTAGTCTTGACTTTGAGCATTGATGTTCCATCTTATTTTGTGACTGACTTTGTATAGACCTCGTGCTTCATGGCTCGAAATTGGAATGAGTCGGACAGATCATTATCAACTAGTGTTGTTTTGTCATACTTGCCATAGAGAAACTTTGTTACTGCAATTCTTTTATCCAGCCCGAACTCAAGAACAGATATAACTTCCTTCGTCATACTAAATCAGTGCTAATAAACTAAAATCATCGAGGGTTGGTAGCTAATCCTTGAACGAAAGCACTTGGAACCAGACTACAAATGGAGCGACTCTAACACCTTGGCTTCAGACTCTGATAAATTCAATATTTCCATGTAAATTAAGTAGATCATCTTGACAGGACATTTCTAATGAGACCCCCTAACTAATTATTGTAACAACTTTCGCTATGAAAACTCGAACGTGTTAATCATGTCCTCAATTGGGCTGGACCTTACTTGGATTTTATGGGTAATTATGTTATCGTAATGGAATAATTATTACTATAATGGGAAATATTTTACAGGAATCTAGGTTGACACCATAATTATTGTCTAATTATTACAAAAAACACTCTCAACACATGTGACTCCTTCCCCCACCACAGACAGTTGTGGTGTGGTGGAATGACATCCGCAACTGCGAGTGACTTTGTGGAGCCTTATTTGGAAACATCAAGGATAAAATTATCAAAGCAAAAGAAAAGAAAAAAATATGACTGACACAAAGAATGACGACATAACTAACCAACTCCTACTGACTCTTCCTATTCCTACCTATGATCCCCTTTCAAAGATCTAATCAATTCTGAGTAACATTGTTTGATGTGTGGAAGGGTTTCAAGTGTGCACCGTTCACCCAACCTGGTAGCAATACCCCGTCTAACGAGCTTGACAGCTCCAGAATCCCTTATCTCCGGAACAACAAATGGTCCTAACAAATTCATTTGTAGCTTCCCGGGAAACTTTAAGAACTTACTGTTATATAATAGAACATTCACTTCAACTGCGAATGATTTCCTCTTAATATGTTGATCATGCCATGGCTTCTGCCTTTTCTTCTCAACTATTTGGTGGAAATATGCCATAAATATTGCTTCATCAAGCTCTTTTTGTTCATTTAGTCTCCTCTAAAGGGATTCCTCCTCTATCATCTTAGTGGCTTGGGTGATGAAAATGCTTGGGATAGTGAACTTATTTGGCACTGTAGCTTCTCATCCATACACAAATTGGAAAGGTTTATGCTTGTGTAGTCACTTGACTCTTGTGTGGTATGCCCATGGGATCATTGGCACCCTCTCGTCCCAATCCTCTCGGTTGGCCAAATATATCTTAGTCAAACCCTTTTCTAATATCTTGTTGAATGCTTCTATGGTACCATTGGCCTACAAGTGGTACGGACTGCTTTTGTGGTTTTGTATCATGAAATTTTGAAGTAGGGAAGCAACTTTCTTATTTATGAAATTGGTCCCTTGATCACTAGTCAGACTCCTGGGGCACCTGAATCTAGATATGATGTTCTCAAATATGAATTTAGCGGTGGTATCCATTGTACATTCCTTTATATGTGCTGCTTCAGTCCATCTAGTGAGATATTTTGTTACGGTAATTATATACCTGGCATGAGAGTGATGCATTGAAGGATTGATCGGCCCTATGAAATCGACCACCCATTTCTCAAATATCTACAGGGAACGTACCAGTTGCAATGGGAGTTCATCTTGATGTGACGGCCTTCCAACCCATTGGCACACATCACATCCTCTGGTGTATTATTTTGTGTCTTTAAAAACCTTCAGCCACCATAGTCCTGCCTGCAACACTTCCCTTGTGGTATCTTTTCCCCCAACATGGCCACCCACAAATCCTCAATGAAATCCCATAGCACATCATGTCTCTCCTGGTGGAGGACACATTGACGCAATACGTGATCAAGGCCCAATTTATACAATTGTCACATGATTAATTGGTAGTCGGCTGCTTAAACAACAATGTGTCTCCTCTATGTGGGTGTGTATTCTACCAAAAAATTTCTTGTAGATAAGAAGGTTGCAATGTCTTTTAGGTAATCTGGTATAACTTTAATCTAGAACAAGTCAACTTCCAGTGTTTGATCATTCAAGGATCCTCCAATTTCTCCCAATTCCATCCATGAGAGGTGATCAAGTCCCACATTCAATGGGCCAGGTTTAATGATTACCTCGAAAGTAAATTCTTGAAATAACAACAGCCACCTGCAAATTCTTCCCTCCAACACAGGCTTGTTCACCAAGTACTTCAAAGTGGAACGGTCAGTGAAAAATTTAAACAGACCCCCAAGAAAATAATGTTGGAATTTTTGGAGGGAATACACCATCGCCAGTGCCTCCCACTCCATCGTGGTATAATTATTTTTTGTTTTTTATAACTTTGTGTTGGAAAGGTAGATTGGGTTGTCAAGGCTTCCTTTCCCTAGTTGAGACAGAACAGGCCCTAGAGCAATACTAGATGCAACTATGTGGACATGGAAGTATTTGTTCCAATTGGGGTAGACTAGAATCAGTGCACTTACCAGCTTCTCTTTCAATATGTTGAGAGCAACTTGAAATTCCTCCATCCACGTAAATCTTTCAACCTTCCTCAATAGTTTCTCTATTATTGCAGTAATGGAGGCATAGTTGCAGATAAATATTATGTAGTAGCCAGTATTTCCCAAAGTCGATCTGAGTTGTTTTACACTTGCGAGTGAGTCCATATTCACTATCGTTGCAACCTTGGTAGGATCTATGCATACCCCTTATTTGCACACTATATGGCCCAAAAGTGTACCAAACAGGACTGCAAATATACTTTTTTTCACGATCAACTATATTTGTAGTTGCCTACAATGATCAAACATTATCCTGAGAAGAATGGAATGTTTCTTCAACAGACTATATACCCTCCAATCATCCATTTAGACCTCTAAGAACCTATGGATGTAATCCCTAAAGGATGCAATTACAATTATTGAGAACACTGCAGGTGCATTCTTGAGACCAAATGGAATAACATGATAGGTGTAGGATCCACATTCTATAGTGAAGGTAGTTTTCTTATTATCCTCCTCGGTGATTCTGACTTGGTGATAGCCTAAAAATCCATCTATAAAGAAGTATGCTTCGTTCCCTGATATAATATCGAGAACCTCATTACTAAATGATGTGGGAAACAGGTCATGCACACAAGCATTTTTAAAATTTGCGGTAGTCAACACAGACCCTTATTTCTGTAGCATCTTTCTTATTTTGTATTACAATCGGACTTACCCACTCTGCCTCATCCACTGGAAAAATAAGCATTTCTTCTAGCATCTTTTCTATCTCTTTCTTCACTTTCTCTTTAATTCTTGGTTTCATACTGGAATGTTGGTGCTTTATTGGCTTGCATCGAGTTTTAATAAAATTTTCATCTCCCCTAGGTCCCCCTTGATCCCTTTTATTTCCACAACTAATAAAGGAAATAAATCCTCATATTCTCTTAGGAGGTCAAAAATCTCTTTTGTAGTTTGTTCATCCCAATAGTCTCCAATCGAGGCTAGCTTTGGTTTGTCATCCATCCCAATGTTATGCTTTGACAAATTCACTAGGAGCAAGTGTGGTGCATCAGTTACAGGTCCATCCTTGATGCCCCTTTCCCCTTCAGTTTTGTGGAATGCGAAATGTCGTAACTCCTTTAAATCGTCCTCATTCATTTCTTTATCCACCTTTCCACAGGCCATTGCTTTACGATATCCTTACTCATAGAAATGTTGTAAGGTCCTCTGGTCTATGCACTCATCCATTAGCTAACCTAATGTGACCACAATCCACTTGAAATTCTGCAATGCGTCAGTTAGCCTCCTGTCATTGTCTGAGAAAGAGAAGCTGCCGACAAACTGATTAGCCAAGTTATCCCAATCTCCTGTTTTCCTCCTTATTTCTTCTTGTACATACCAGGCTTTTCGAAAGGTTCCCAAGGTATGTATGAACCCATGTACCCATAACTCCTCTGGAACTCCTTCCTAGTTCCATCTATCCTTACAATTTTTCAAGTGTTGTCGAGGGTCGCAGTCCCCACTTTAGTTTGCAAATTCTTGAGGATACTCTCATGCCTGTCTGAATCTTACTTCCATTGCTTTCTTTATATTATCCTAGTCATGTAGGTAGTTGTGGTGAACTCCCCACCATCATGTCAATGTCTCTCAAAATGCGACATTTATTAATGGTATTTTATGCTCTTCAATCACAGTTGCATCAATTATGTTGAGAAATGGATTTACTGAGTCTATACCATTAAAGATAAGGAAATCCCTTACCTTAGTGCCAATCCAGTTGACCCGACATATTGCAATGCAACATTTAGTGTTGATCTCATATCCACTCTATTTCCAATCATTCTAGACAGCTTCTAATCCAACCTTTAAACTTTGAATACTTCTCCAACTAACATATCCTTCAGCTCTTGGGTTTATGTAGTCCTCCCTTTTACCCAATGTTGATCTGTAAAGTTGATCTATCATCCCTAGCTCTTATCTATCATCTATTGGTTATGTGAATCTTGGTCCCTGATATGGTTCTAGAGGTTGAAGCACCCTTAGTCCTACTTCAAAATCCATTAGTTCCTTCTTTAACTCAATTATAGCATAATTTTCAAATACCCAATTGATGAGCCTCAGTATTGCAACAAGAATGTTGCAACTCCCAAGGCCACCGACTTTAATTATCAAACCAGGGTTCATACAAAATTAAGAGGTATCGACACTATATTTGCAGCATACAATGTGTCCTTCCTTTGTTTTCATGATGTAATGGATTGCATGTACTGAAATCAAATCCTAAACTAATTACAGAAAATGAAAGGCTCGAAATGGAAACCTTAACCTATTGCAAAAAATAAAGTACAAGGAAAGAAACATATTCTAATTGCATAAAGATCATGAACTAAATGTAAAAGAATCCTAACTTAACCCTATTTATCACATGTGATGATTTAAACTAACTGAGCATGGAATCTGATCTAGAGAGTGCTAACTGTTATGTGCATGAATAAATATAAAATAGCTTTTTCATTTTTATCTTTTTTCTTGAAAAATTTAAATGCTAATCTTGCTTGGTTCTTTGGCAAGGTAGACAAGTGTGGAGGAAAAGGATAACAATGGTTCATATGGATTTGTGGGAAATTAGGGGCCTCATCCTAGCTTCTAGTGATGATTTTTCTGAATTCGGGCTCAAAACAGGCCACTACAAGTTTTCCTACAAGAAGTACTAGTTCCTACAAGATGTCTACAAGATCCCCTATTTTATTACAAAAAGCATGCCGAAAGCTTAGGAAGTGGTCTAGAAGGTGGAATGGAGCTTGGGAAAAGTGGATAATGGAAGAATAATGCATGGAGGTGGTGGACACTACCCAGAACTCAAGCAAGGGCTTCAATATGGGTAGATTTGCTCAATGGAAATGGAAATTTTTGCTTTGGCGACATGGGTGGATGAGGCTTGGATGAGGTGAACGAGATGAGTTATCCATGCAATGTAGAATCTCCTAAAACAACACTCATTATTGTCTGCATCTATCCACAAATTCATCTATAAATGGGAAAGATTTATTAAATAATGGAAAATTACTTAGTCTAAAAATAAAAAATTAGAGAACTAGTGAGCTAGTAAATCTATCAAATGCCTAACCTAATCAATGAAAATTCAATAGGGTAAATTTTTTTATTAAATAGAATGTTTTTTTGATCTAATGCAAGTGAAACCAACTTGATTGAAGCTCGTTAGAATGCTCTAAAAAATAGCAGAATTTTATTATTCTTTGCTAAAAAGGAGTTCCAGAAATCTAGATTTGGGAATAAGAAGACTAATCCAAGGAGCTCAATGATTACTATGACCTTACAAAGCTTTTCCAAGGATGAAATGATGGTTGTGATCCTACAAAAGAACTTACATCAACCATTTAACCCAATCCTACAACAAGAAATCATTGATACTAAATGCAAAAATAGAAAGAAATAAGAACAAGGGATGCATGTGAATAAGAAGTGAAAAGAAGAAAAGAAAATGATACAAAAGGGCTCTGAGGCTCTTGGGATAGCCAAGCCCAAGGAAACTCAAATACCTATGGAGGAGAACAATATTTAGAAGTTGAACATGACGTCGATCTTCAGTATTTTAATCAACACAGTTACATCCCTGCAAGAAAATACAATGGAGCTGCAAAAATACAAGTTCTCTCCACAAGAACACTAATAAAAATCTCTCCCTAGAGGCTCAGCGAACATGAGCCTTTATCTTATGCCGTTAGCAGTAGCCCTTGAGGTTTTATGGACATAAAAAAGAATATTTTGAAGAAGTACTTGAGGAGCCCCATTTATGAAATAGTTTACAAACCAAAAATAGAATCCCCCTAATATTGGTCCCCATGCTCTAATCTCTCCATATGGAGAAAGATATGGATAAGGAATGGTTTATCTCACTAACCTTTCCAGAATGGGAAGAGAAGTACACATCTAGAGTTTGACAGAATTTATGATGAGATACATGACTTGGATATTCAAAACTTATTCACCCATGCTTACTCGTACTGGCTCTTAGCTCTTCCACTAGTACTGGCTCTGTCGCTATTGCTGAATAAAGTGCCAGAGATTCCTTCTTTTCCTATCACTTTCAAATTAGTTAAACCTCTATGTAAGGGAGTTAAGAAGTTAACTATCCCGACGTACAAAATATTTTTCTAGCTGGTGTTAGGGCAGATGATCATTAATAAAGATTGGGCAGTAACCCTAACTTTAAAAACAAAACTTCGTTCTCTGGCATGTCAATAGGCGAGGATGAATATTGCAAACTAAGGTAAAAAAGTGTTGGTACAGTAGGCTAAAATGGCCATATAATTGGTATGGTATATCTACTTGAATAATTTAAGGTCCATCTGTTATGGCCTACCTATTACTATTTGGCCTAGCAGTCGGAACCCCAAGCACATCTTGGCACAAATAAAGACCCAGTTATGGACCAGGTGAAGATCTAATTCAAGATCCAATATTAACAGCCATAACCCCTAAAATGTTGATTTTCTGGTTCTTTAGATTCGCTGCCTCACATCGTCGGTCTCCAATAAATCTATTGCAAAATCAAAATTCACTTTTCAAAAGGTCCATAGCTAAACTTGTTACAAATCAATAGCTAAACTTGCAATGTTGAGCTATTTAAGTGTGTTTCCTGTTGACGTTTTAAGCATCAAACAACCCTGCCTCACATTCATCCTTACTGCCTGCTCTTTTTCCCTTCCCTCATGCCCCCTCCTACCTAGCATTCCATCCCACCTCTTGCTCTTTGCCTTACCCCCTCATCCTACCTCATTTGGGTTCGAAGACCTTATCCACCCAGCCTACCTCATTCGGGTTCGAAAACCATACCACCCCGTCTACCCTACCGTGCTATACTCCCTGCCTTAATTGTGGAGCATGCTGACTCCTCGCCTTGGGTCTGGAACAATACTCCCAGCCCTTCGTGCCAAACTTTTCACTTCCATCCTCAGGTGTTGACCTAACTCCCCGTGTCGAGCAAGTCCCCCCCCCCCGCACTTACCTTACTTTTCACCCTAGTTGCAGTAGTGAAACAATAAAGGAAATGAATAACATGGATTAGCAAAAAAATTTGTAGATCAAGTAATTGCCCACTAATGAGCCTAGGTATTGCAGCAGGAATGATGCAAATCCCAGGGATACTAGCTTTACTTATCAACCCAGGGTTTGTACAAACTTGGAGGTGACTGTGCTATATACAAAAGTATAACTGAAGGTACTGCCTGTTGTCACTTCTCATCTAGAGAGAGATCCCAGGGGTTCCAAGCCAGACTTCTATAGGGTCAGAAGAAGCTTGATTTTGATGGAAGGAGAGCAAACCTAGTCTAGGGGAGAGCTAATCTACTACAAAAATGAAGAAATCAACATACAATGTTGAACTCATACCAGACCCTATCTAACCAATTAAGCACTAAGCGAAGGTGCAAGCAAATGGAACTAAGCCAAGTCTGTGTTTAAGCGGAGAAAGCAATCGGAGGTCAAATTGGAGAAAAGAGGACGTGAAGAAGCAACAGCACATGAGGACTATTGGATCAGGTGGGTGAAGGGCAAACGAACGAACGAGATCAAATTGCAGGAGGGTACGTAGGCAAATGGGAAAACATTGTCAACTAACAGGCTCGATGGCTAAGATTATATCATGGATGCAACTGGCAGATGGACAGTAGAGATCGGCCAAGCCAGTTGGTGATCGGGTGAAGCGACAGCCGTCAAATGAGAGGACAGATCGACAGTGGAGATGGAAGCGGGTAAAAGAAAACATGCAAAAATGACAAGCGGGTTTGGAGGGCGGTAAGCAGGATATCGCATGCCCTCAAAGTTGTAAGAAGTTTTGGGGAATTTCACACAATTAGCCTCCCCATCCAACATGTAGCATGGGAAAACTGCTCATATCGCGTTCCCTCAACCCGATAACAGTCGGATGGAAATCCACTCGATATCGCGCAAAGGCTGTCAGATCTAGAAAAGCAGATCTACGGCGGAGATGTGAATGAGCGGGTTGGTGAGCGGGTGTGTGATAACCATCGAATCTGACAAGGCAGATCAACGGTGGGGATTTAAAGGGCGAAAATTCAAATGTGAAATGTGGATTGGGTAGTGATTGGTCGGTTTTGCGTGTGAAAGGTGATCGACGGTTAAAAAATGTTTGAATGTGGATGAACAGCTTCTGCTGAGCTTTTCATGTTGTAGGAGAATGAAAGGGGTATGCGAGTGAGGTCTGATGACAGAAAGAGAGCGAAAGAGCAGATGACTATTAGAGGAACATAGCAATATGAAATGACTTCAATACCTGGATTAAATTACAAACCCTCTGTGAAGACCCAAACCTAATGTTTTTGGGGTTGTTGTAGGGTTTCTTCCTCACATCATGGTCCTAGAGGGAGGAGGGGAGGCCGAGACACCTATGAGAAACCTTCTGGATCTTTTCTTTGTCAACTTACTGATTAAATGAAAGCATTGATGGAACAAATTGAAACACAATGAATCTGCCCTGCACTACTGTAATGAAACTGCAACTACTTAGCAAATGAACAAAAAACAGGAAGCCATTTCAGTAAATGAACAAGAAAGCCATGAATCTGTGTTGAACCACTGTGATGAACATGCATCTACTTAACCAAATGAATAATCAAACCATGCATCTATGCTAGTGTTGTAATGGAAATGAACTACTTGTGAAAATGAACAAAAATTAGGATTCTATGCTAGAATACAATACAAGAAAGAGGAGCTTTGGCTACTGGGGTCGGGCTCTAACCCAAGAGCTTCAGCCCTCTGAGTTAACTCAGTGCTTGCTCAAATCAAAACTCATCTTCATTATCAAAGAACATTGTATTACATCAAATTGTTACAAGTCAAAGGGTCTGAATACTTGTTAACTGACTGATTGACCATTGGTTAACTAAAAAAATTGAGGTCCTAAGCCTCTCTATTTATACATTTGAAGTCTCAACGACTTCCCTCAAAATTAGGGAGGTACAGCTCCAAACTTAATGGTAACTTGTCCTTTCACTTTCACGATCTCGGTTGCCTTCTAATAGGGAGGCTGCTTGTACTTCCACTTTCTTGGTTGTCTTTTAGTACTCCTGATTTGGTTGTGTGTACTTTAGTTGATGGAGGGATATTCGAATGGATGGGTAGTGAATGAGGAGGATTTTCCTCCTATAATTCCTCTCCCTTATCCCATCTGAGTTTTTACCAAGGTCTTTTACCATCATTCATTACTTTTACCTTTTATCCCTGCATTTCCTTTGTTTTTATTATTTATTCCTGCATTACATGCACATTAGACCACAAAGCAAAATATCCAACTCTAGCTCAACCCATAAGCAAAATATAATAAAAAAGTATGCAATAAGTTGTGAGAATAGCTGGTTTGGCTAAGCTAGGAGGTGAAATAAGGCTAATTAAGGCCCATATAATTACTCAATGATGAGATTCGTCATCACCCCCCTACTCAAAGTGTTGCTCATCCTCTGAGCAACTTAGTGGCTCTAGTAGACTCTCTGACATCTCATTATTTTGCTATGGTCTTTTCTTCTTGTTTATAGCAGCATCCTTTCCTTTCTTTTTCTTCCCACTGATATTCTATGATCTTCAAGCTATGTGGCAGTGTTTCATATCTTTTAGCAAGCATGTGTATTATCATTTCTTATCAGCCTAAACATATCCTCAAAACGTTTACTTGCTTGCCCTTGGGCAGCAAGGTATCTGAGTGTCAGTTGAGGATCATTTGCAATTAAATTATGGTTGTTGATTAAGGCCATGGGATTTTGATTGATCACTAAGGTTTTGGAGGGCATAGCCTTTTTAGAGGAAATTGGCCACGTCTTTACTTACAAACCAACTACCTCTTCACCCTTACAACTTTTCATCACATGATACAGATGAGCGAGTGAGTAGGATACTTACCTGTGGCCTTAATGCCATGCTGTAGGTGTCAAGGATTAGAGGGTGTTGATGATGGTTATTCTTCTTCCTCCTATACTATATATCGATGGTTTCTTTACTATAGATCAGATGATGTTGCTGCTGTGTAGCACTTTCTTCCTCCTTTGTTGTCTTCTAATGGCTTATGTGACTCCAGATCAGATGTTGTTGCATGTTCAGAGGTAGTAGGAGTGTGTGTGAAGGTAGGGATGATGGTAATGGATGAGGTGATGCTATGGAAAACACAATCTTCTCCTGAGTTGAAGAAGTGAAGTGAAAAATAATGGAATTTATGGAGGGATGCATGGTAAGGAGTGGGGTAGATGAACATATGTGAGGCAGGGCCCCCTTTGGATCTTCTCTTTGTTCCTTGATTGTATTTCTCATCCTCCTGCAAATAAAAATCATGTTTTTTTCTTTTTCTTTTATTATTATATTTTTTGAAAAACACCTAGGCTACCTCAGAGAGGTTTTCACCCTAGGTCTCTGCCCTAGGTGCCTCAAGGAAGGTTTTCACCCAGGGATCTTCTTTTTCTTTCTTTTTTTCTCATCCTTGGGCTGCCTCATGGAGGTTTTCAACCTAGAGATGGGACTCATACGCCTCATGGAAGTTTTCACCTGAATCCATATTCCGTTTTTTTTTTCTTTTTTTAGTGACCTAATGAAGGAGGAGTTGAAACTTGCTCCACCATCATCACTGTCTTATTGATGATGTCAATGAACTCTTGTTTAGATAAAGGCCTCTTGTATAATTTCAATCTATGTCCATTAACTAGAAATGGAATGGCTTCTTCATCTATAGTCCTGATTCGCACTGAACCATTGTCATGGCATCTTTCCACCACATATGGTCTGAGCCATCTTGTTCTTAGCTTGCCCTTGAATTCCTTGTACCTTGAATAATATAATAGTGCCCAGTCTCCTTCTTGAAATAGCTCATTCTTGATATGCTTGTCATGCCAAAACTTTCTCTGGAGCTGAATTATCTCTATATGGAAAAGGGCCTGCATTCTGAATTTATCTAGGCCATTCAAATGGAACAACCTTTCTTTTTGTGCATGACTGAGATCTAAATCTAGTTGGGCTGCCATCCTCAAAGTGTTATATTCAAATTCAATGGACAACAAATCCCTTTTTCCATAGACCAGCTCATAGGGTGTGAATCCAGTGGTGGTCTTCCATGTTGTATTATAGGTCCAAGTGGCCTCAACTAATCTCTTAGCCCAGTCCTTTCTACTATTGTTCACTACCTTGGTCAGGATGTTCTCCAGTGCTCTGTTGGTCGCCTCCACTTGCCCATTAGCTTTTGGATGATAAGGAGTGGAGGTCCTATGTTTGATCTCGTGATGCTTGAGCAGTTCTTCAATCATGCTGGAGGTGAACTCGCTGCCTTGGTTTCTCACTAGCTATCTAGGGTACCCAAATTTGTAGAATATGTTCTCCCTTAGGAACTCAACCACCTTTTCTTCTATTTCTTCCTTGATTGCTTTGGTTTCTGCCCACTTAGTCAAGTAATCGGTGCACACAATGATGTGTTGTTTTTGCTTGGATGGAGGGTTGATAGGCCCAATGAAGTCAATGCCCCACTTGTCAAATGGCTCGAAAGTCACTTGAGGCTGCAAGGGAATTTCATCCCTTGGAGTAGGCTTTCCCATCCTCTCACACAAATCATACTGACTAACATAATTCTTCACATCCTGATGAAGAGTAGGCCAATAATAGCTTGCTTGCAACAACTTGAATGTTGTCCTTTTTGCTACAAAGTGACCTCCACAAGGCCAATCATGGGAGGTCAGAAGGATGTTAAATACCTCCTCTTCCCTTACAAATCTTCTCAAGATTTGATCTGGACCAAGTTTGAACAGATTGCCCCCAATCCAAGTGAAGGGGGCACTCTTCCTGATTATCTTGCTCTTCTCTTTGGAGGGCAGGTTTGGTGGGAATTGTGTTGACACCAGATAGTTTGTTATATCAGCAAACCATGGGGAGAACACTGAAATAGCAAACAAATGCTCATCTGGGAACTAATCATCCACCATTCCTTCTTCACCTGCAGGCAGATTCATTCTAGATAGAAAGTCAGCAACAAAATTTTAGTTATCAGGCCTATCAACAATAGTTAAATCAAACTACTGCAATAAGAGTAACCATTGTATGATTCTAGCATTTACATCTGGTTTGTTCATTAAATATTTAATTGCAACATGATTAGTATGCACAAATGTCTAATATCTTGTAATGTAATGCCTAAACTTGTTCAATGAATGCACAATAGCCAAGAGTTATTTTTCTGTCACAGTATAGTTTAGCTAGCCTTTGACAGGTTTTTATTGATAAAATATATGGCATAAGGCAATTTCTCTTCTACCTATCCTAAGGCTACTCCTATGGCTTTATGTGAGGCATCAACATGAATGTGAAAAGGGAGGGCCTAGTTTGGGCCTCTAAGGATTGGTGCAGTGTTACCTTACCCTTTAAATTATCCAAGGCCTCTTGACAGCTCTTTGACCATATAAATTCAGAATCTTTGGCCAATAAACTGTTGGAAATAATACTGAGAGGGGGGGCGGGCCGGGGGGGGGTGAAACAGTATTATCAAATTAGTAAAACTTTTCCATTTCCATACTTAAATACATATAGGCTACTTCAGTTAAATGAACCCGTGTGTATACGTGACTGTGTCTAATGCAAATAGCGTATATCCAGAATACTTATGATTCAGATAATCCATTATATGTTAATCTTTAGATAATGCATCAGAACTTCATTGACCATATGAACAGTAGACAGAAGCAGTAAAACAGAAAATATCATCACACACAAGAGCACACATGAACACCATGATATAAGGTGGAAACCCAATGTGGGTGAAAACCACCTGCTGCAATTCGTCTTTATCTTCTTTTAAATTAGAACCTTCGTTTACAATGTATTGGTACAGTCCTTTACCAGTACGCAGGCTGCAACCTGCAGAGAGCTACAACCCTCTCTCATTCTCCAGCTTCTCCTGGAAGGGAGCTACAACCCCCTTTTAGCTCTTGCACTAGCCAAGATACTAGTAGTAGGTGCTGGCCTACAGAAGGCTACAACCTTCTCTTTCTTCCTCCAGGTACCACGTTTCATCAATTTTCAGACTGGATACACTGAAGCACAACACTATAATCTGAAGGCCATGTTTCATCCAATTTTCATACTGGACCCATCAATATCATTGAAGCTCACAAACACTAGCAACATCAATCTCTGAAACACCCAATACTAAAACACTAAAACCCTGTCAACAAAAACAGTCACTAGAACACAGAGCAGAACACTGAACTCTGCAACAATATTCAGAACCAACTGTATCATCAAAATCATAGCTTAAATGGTATACGCTACTTGGACGAACTAAAACAGCGTACATACGCGCTTTTACCAAAGCCAACCCGCCTACAAATTTATAAATATTTAATCATGACTTGCAGCGATTTCAAACTTAAGTTATGCCCAGTTCATAACATTACATGCGTCAGTATACAGATCTATAATAAGCATAATCAACCATAAAGAGATAGTTCATTTCAAACCATTTGATCCTGATTTATCCTTAGATCTCGTTCTCCATCAATCGGTGAGATCCCTCCTTAGCTCAGATCAAGCAATGCATCATCAACCCATAACCTGCATACTGGATCTCATCCCTCCTCAGATATTCAAGTCTTTTTTTCCTCTACTTGCCTAATGATCTTCTTCTCCTTTTATAGTCTTAGGCCTTGCTCAATACCATGGTCCAAAACCATAACAAACCAATACCATGGACCCAATACTTGGGATAAACACATCTGACGAGATACTATGGTCCAAAATCATAGGTTCAAATACCAAGGACTAACTACCATAGACCAAAAGTAAGTTTTCCAACATATACACGCTTTTTCAACGTATAACCCGCGTGTATACGCGTCTTTGATTAGATGAACCTGCGTATATGTCTTTTTCTTCTCTCTGAGAGCCTGTACTGAGATTTGTTACCAAAGAGAGTTGCCATCAAGGACAACACCTGTGCCATAGCTCCAAACCTGTGCCATAATGCCAATGATCTCCCCCTTTGGACTTGATGGCAACACCAAGATCTCTCCCCCTTTTTCATCAAGGGCAAAGGGTTGTGCTCCCCTTGAGTACATGCCAAAATCTCTGTTTTCCTGAGCTGACCATGCTCCCCCTGACTGAAGGCAAGATCTGCAAAAAAATGTTCTTCAAGAAGAACCAAGACTTATACATCATACAAGACCTTCCTATCACCAAAAGACTCACTAGATGCATCCATCACCCAACCAAGTGGGGATCATCTACCCAACCAAGTAGGAATACATCAGAAATTTACATATGATGACCAAATACATTATATCTTCATCCCAGGCATAGTGGGGAAACCAATATAGTTCGTTACATGACCTTGACACCATATAAGAAAGAGATACATGACATAGAGACGAAATATATGACTTATGAAAGTCACTAACAACTGATAGCAGCAGCAACTGTCAATCATCATTCAGATCAGCAACCAAGATTTCCTTCTGTTCTCCCACTGCCTCTATTCTACCTGAAACCAACAACAACTTAGAACCAAAAAATTCTAAGATAATGCCAACAGTACATTAATAGATGATTATCTTCTCCCCCTGAACCTGTGCTAGATGGTCTCTGTCAGACCCATATCAGAAAATTTCCAAACAGACCCTGTTGCTTCTTATATCCATCAATTCTCCATATACGTGACTTTCTCCATACCAAATGGCGTATTTACGCAGATCCTCCTCATGCAACACTCGTACACCCATTTTTCTCTGAAACCAACAAGATTTAACAGCAAGATGATACATCAACTACTCCCAGCTTCTATCTGAGATATTCAAAAGTTTCCTTGGGCAGTGGTTTGGTGAGAATATCAGCCACTTGTTCCTTAGAAGGAACATATTCCAATTTGACCTTTTGTTCCAACACTTGTTCACAGAGAAAGTGATACTTGATCGGTATGTGCTTGGTCTTTGAATGCATGACTGGGTTTTTTGAGACGCTGATTGCACTTCTATTATCATATAGGATGGAAATAGGTGGTGTACAAGTGATTTGGAAATCCTGCAAGGTCTGCATCATCCAAAGGAGTTGAGTGCAGCAAGATGTGGCAGCCACATATTCTGCTTCAGCTGTAGATAAAGCAATCGAACTCCGTTTCTTGCTGAACCAAGATACTAATCTCGGACCCATAAAGAATGCACCACCACTTGTGCTCTTCCTGTCATCCACGCTTCCGGCCCAATCTACATCTGTATAAGCATGAAGTGTGAGATCTGTATCTCTAGGATACCATAAGCCATAGTTTTAAGTTCCTTGAAGGTACTTAAAGATTCTCTTTACTGCCTGAAGATGAGTTTCCTTTGGATTAGCCTAAAATCTTCCAACTATTCCCACTGCATGCATGATGTCTGGTCAGGTACCTGTCAAATAAAGAAGACTTCCAATCATAGATCTATAGGTTGGCTGATGTACTGCTGCTGATTCATCATTTGCACTCAGACTGCATCCTATAACCATGGGGATACATACTGGTTTTGCATCTTCCATGCCATATTTCTTCAAGATCTGCTTGAGATACTTCGTTTGAGACAAGAAGATCCCACCTTCTTTTTGCTGGATTTGCAGTCCAAGAAAGTATGTCAGTTCACCAAGCAAAGACATTTCAAATTCTTTCTGCATCACTAAGGCAAATCTTTGACTCATAGCTTCTTCATTGATGCCAAAGATAATGTCATCTACATACACAACAAGTATTAGCAATTTGTCATTTTCAATCTTTATATAAATATTGCTATTTGCCGATCCTTTTGAAAAACCTTGTTGATGAAGATATTTGTCCAACCAGTAGTACCACGCCCTTGGAGCCTGTTTAAGACCATAGAGAGCCTTTTTCAATCTTCATACAAGATTTGGATCATTCCCAAGGATGAAACCATCTGGTTGCTCAATGTACTCTTCTTCTTCTAAGGCCCCATTCAGAAAGGCTGATTTCACGTCCATTTGAAAAACTTTGAACTTTTGAAAGCTTGAGAGAGCAAGGAACATTCGGGTGGCCTCAAGTCTAGCAATAGGAGCAAAGGTTTCTTCAAAGTCTATTCCTTCTTGTTGAGCATACCCTTTACAAACAAGTCTGGCCTTGTTTCTAATAACATCCCATTTTCATTCAATTTGTTCTTGAAGATCCATTTTGTCCCTATGACATTCTTATCTTTTGGTCTAGGAACCAACTCCCAAGTGTTGTTCTTCTGAGATGTCTTCTTCTGCTTATGTGCTCTCTTCTTAAGCTTCTTTCCCATTGTTCCAAGGATCTCCTTCAAGCGATCAAGCTTCTACAAAAGGACCTGCTCTGATACCAATTGTTCGAAATAATACTGAGAGGGGGGGGGTGAATCAGTATTATCAAATTAGTAAAACTTTTCCATTTCCATACTTAAATACATATACGCTACTTCAGTTAAATGAACTCGCGTGTATACGCGACTGTGTCTAATGCAACTAGCGTATATCCAGAATACTTATTATTCAGATAATCCATTATATGTTAATCTTTAGATAATGCATCAGAACTTCATTGACCATATGAACAGTAGACAGAAGCAGTAAAACAGAATAGATCATCACACACAAGAGCGCACGTGAACACCATGATATAAGGTGGAAACCCAATGTGGGTGAAAACCACCTGCTGCAATTCATCTCTATCTTCTTTTAAATTAGAAACTTCTTTTACAATGTACTGGTGCAGTCCTTTACCAGTATGCAGGTTGCAACCTGCAGAGAGCTACAACCCTCTCTCATTCTCCAGCTTCTCCTGGAAGGGAGATACAACCCCCTTTTAGCTCTTGCACTAGCCAAGATACTAGTACGTAGGTGCTGGCCTATAGAAGGCTACAACCTTCTCTTTCTTCCTCCAGGTACCATGTTTCATCAATTTTCAGACTGGATACACTGAAGCACAACACTATAATCTGAAGGTCATGTTTCATCCAATTTTCATACTGGACCCATTGAACCTCACAAACACTAGCAACATCAATCTCTGAAACACCCAATACTAAAACACTAAAACCCTGTCAACAAAAACAGTCATCAGAACACAAAGCAGAACACTGAACTCTGCAACAATATTCAAAACCAACTGTATCATCAAAATCATAGCTTAAATGGTATACGCTACTTGGACGAACCAAAACAGCGTACATACGCGCTTTTACCAAAGCCAACCCGCCTACAAATCTATAAATATTTAATCATGACTTGCAGCGATTTCAAACTTAAGTTATGCCCAGTTCATAACATTACATGCGTCAGTATATAGATCTATAATAAGCATAATCAACCATAAAGAGATAGTTCATTTCAAACCATTTGATCCCGATTTATCCTTAGATCTTGTTCTCCATCAACCAGTGAGATCCCTCCTTAGCTCAGATCAAGCAATGCATCATCAACCCATAACCTGCATACTGGATCTCATCCCTCCTCAGATATTCAAGACTTTTTTTCCTCTACTTGCCTAGTGATCTTCTTCTCCTTTTATAGTCTTAGGCCTTGCTCAATACCATGGTTCAAAACCATAACAAACCAATACCATGGACCCAATACTAGGGATCAACACATCTGACGAGATACTATGGTCCAAAATAATAGGTTCAAATACTAAGGACTAACTACCATGGAACAAAATTAAGTTCTCCAACATATACGTGCTTTTTCAACGTATAACCCGCGTGTATACGTGTCTTTGATTAGATGAACCTGCGTATATGTCTTTTTCTTCTCTCTGAGAGCCTATACTGAGATCTGTTACCAAAGAGAGTTGCCATCAAGGACAACACCTGTGCCGTAGCTCCAAACCTGTGCCATAATGCCAACATAAGCCAAACAAAGGAGAGGCTAGCTTGTTGAAGTCTTTTATGAATCTTTTGTAATATTCAACTAGCCCGAAGAAACTCCTAACATCTTTCTGCTTTTCTAGAGGTGGGACCCTTTGGATGATGGTACTTTGTTTGGGTCCACCTGTAGTCCTTGTTGAGATATGGAATGACCTAACACAGTCCCTTCAGTCATTAAGCATTCACATTTTTCAGGACTGAGGGACATGTTCATCTCAATGTATTTGCGTAACACTTTGCCTATGTTAGTCAGAGCCTCTTGGAATTCACAGCCATAAGGTGTAAAATCATCCCTGTAGATCTCCATAGCATCATGAACTAATTCAATAAAATTACTTAGGACTGCTCTTTGGAAAGTGGAAGGAGCATTACACAGGCCGAAAGGAAGGACTCTATAGGTAAAAGTACCCCATGGATAGGTGAAAGTGGTCTTATCCTGGTCTTCTGGGATGATTTGGATTTGGTTCTACCCACTGAATCCATCTAGGAAAGAAAATAACTTCTTCCCTGCCAGGCCATCTAGCACTTGGTCAATGAAGGGTAAGGGAAAGTGATCCTTGTTACACAGTATTTTTTCACCGACCTCACATCCTCTAATCCTGGATAGAGTCAGTCCCTGAATGACATCTGCTCTTTGTCATATACCAAAATATGTGTCCAAATCTTCCATATTACTCAAGAAGGTTGCCTAAGCTCATTAATCCTGAAGTTGACCCCTTTTTACCCATGTTTCAAAATCATCGCAGATCATCAATATCCTGCTTGCGACGATAGCCTAGAATGAAATAACGCCTCGTGATGTCATCTCTGAGTCTCAATGTTTGACCCGCGACGACCCAGATATGGCCAATTAGTTCAAATAGAATACTTCTGGGTAGTGCTAGAGCTAGTTGTTGGGTCAAAGAAGTTCGCCTCTCCTCATTTGAGATGGTGGTTCCACCTTTTGAGTAACCTCCCATGAAGATAAGCTTCCTCTCCCCTCATTTATGGAGGCTCCTCCTCTTATAAAAGCATCCTCCATGACTATGATTAGCTATTTCTTAGTTAGCTAGTTCTTGGTTTGTTGGATTAATAGCTTACAGCTTGCATTGTTGATAGCCTAGCAACAACTTGTGAGGTATGAGAATAGCCTTTCATGTTGTGGATTGATAGTGTGGAATGGTTTTGTAAGAAGGAAGCCTTGTTGTGATTTCATTAGTTTCATACTTGTGCTTTTGGGTGAGAGAGAATCATCAGTATTTCTGGGAGACCTTTGAGAGTGAATGCTTATGGAGACATATTGATTGTACCATTCAAGGAAGCTTGCAACGTCAAGGCGTGGTTGTAAGATTTATTGTTGTTTATATTAATATAATAAATGGTTATTTCCTATATCATGTATGAGATGTATGTTCATAGCTTATGGTTCCTTGACTCTATAAGTATATAGTTCGTTGTTGTGCTCTATTATGTGTTTTGTCATTTTGATATGTTGTTTTAGGTGAATCATTCATTAAGGAGAAGAAAGCAATAGCTGAAGTGACGTGACAAAGACTTCATCAAACTCCAGTATAAGGTAGGCCTCTTCAACGATAACTATTTAAGGAATTAGCTATTGTCTTTGTCTTGTTGTGACTAGACCCACTCTAGGGCTACAGGGGTTGTCTCTGTCCGCAGAGGGAACTTACCTGCATCATAAGTAGGTGACTCCACTGGGGAGTCCTTTGTGTGTTGTCTCTTGATTTTGCTCTTATTGTTTTCGATTGAATTACATTATGTCTCTTTGTTTTGGGACTGAACCATCAGTGATTTGGATCACTTGAGTAGATTTGGTAGTCCACCTCACTATCTGAGTGATAAGCCTAGTGTATTTCGTTGTTTTTGCCTTGTTTTCCCTCTTTATTGAGATCATCATTGTTTAATTCCTAACAGTTGTGATGAATCACTCATGTTCTCTTTACCCTCGTTGTACGTTGTGGATATCCCGTCATACAACTGCGACGATTCCTTAAATCAGACTGTCGTTGAGAACAGGCGTACCCTTGTGATGACGTCTCTCAATTGCCCATGTTGTGCTTGCGATGATTAGCGATCATCTCATGTTTTCAGTGTTGCGCTCGTGACGATTCTTGTAGGGTTAAATTTTATAGCTCTGCCTCCTGAATAGACCAGTGTAGCTTGTCCTTTCTTGTTTCTTTCACCTTGTTAAGTTTGTTTTTATTGTGTTTACTGAGGCATGTTGTATGAAATTTGACTTTTTGGACTGTGTGACCTAGGTCTTTTAGGGTTCCATCAAGAATTTGTTGATTTTGGGTTGCTTGTCCTTTCAAGTTTCTGGCCTAAATCTACAACAATCTTGTTGATTTGTTTGAAGTTGTTCTCTTGCTACTTGCCCATCTTCCTGATTGATCCGTAGTGATTGGTCATCAAACTAGCTTGTTGTGTTGATCTGATTTCCATTCACTATTGAGGCATAGATTACATTTTCCTTTTGATCAATCAAGCTACACATTAGCTTGTTTGTTATTTATTCCAAAAATAAAAAACAATTGCACTCATATAGTATACGAAAATGAAATCATGTTTGCATTAGTAGATTCTTTATGATCAGGAATTGAAAAGTAAAATTCAAATCTTTCATTTTTCGTCATAGTAGTTGTGAGATAAGAGGAAATCGATGCATTGTGTTTCCTATTGATTGGATTGCTTGCCTGCACGGTTGTTCTTGCATTTTCTTGTTATTGCCTTGAAATCAAAACTTAATTCAAGATCAAGTGTTAAAATTCATTGAATTAACCTAAAAACACATTGGAACTTAATGCTCATATCTAGAAGTCTAGGTTAGAGACCTTTTCCGGCATCGTTAAACCTAGTGGTTGTTGTTTTCACTCAGGTTGGGTGATTCCTCCTTTGTGATTCGATAAGTGCTAGTAAGCACTTGTGATCCCTATACCATCGAGTATATGGTGGGAGACCCCATTAGGTTGAAATCATTTTATCCTTAGGAAGCCGAGTTTTCCACCTTATAGATCGTAACGCACCGAACACATCATTTGGGAAGATTGATTGCCATATGGGAAGTCCTTGGTCATTTCTCTTTCATTTATCACCAAGGTGTATATTGCAGTTTTACGATTTGTTTGGTAAACCCTCTTGTCTAGAGTTTCCAGAGTAGTCACTTTAGTTCCTTTTTGACTCTTTAAAAGTAAAAGGATCATTTGAGCACTTGTCTTTTCAGGCTCATTAAACTTCGAAAGTGATAGAGTCACCTTTTGTCCTTTTCTCAACTCTTAAAATATGAAAAGGCAAAGTTTTGTTTCAATGTTGTAAAATTAACTACCCACGAAATATTCCTGGTTATAGTTGGTGTTTCAGTCAAAGTAAATTCCAGTGGCAACATTTCCAGAGTCTACCAGTCAAGGTCTCCCCCGGACGAGAATCCTGGTCCTTTTCCTTCTTTTGGAAATGTTGGTGCTCCTTATATGGCAACATTGTCCCTGCCTGGGTTAACCATTGTCTTACCTATTTGGTTGTTTTCAACCTCGGTGGTCCCGAGCATCCTGACTCCTGCTCCATCGTCTCCTTCGTTTAAATCACATCACGATGATTCTAGGGTTGACCCTTTGCCTTCTTCCCCTATTTCTTCACCCTCCTCTTTTACTTCGCCTAGTGAAAGTTCCAAATCCAGTAACCAAGAGGCTAAGAAGACGAAGAAGAAGAAGTTAGATAAGCGAGAGGCCAACCATGTGACAATTTCTCTAAGTGCACCTCTAATAGAAAAACCTTCTGATCCTCCACGGAAGGTCAAATTTTCTTGTAAGTTGTGCAAGGGTGACAATTTCCTTTGAGATTGTCCTGGTATTCCCAGGATCTTAGAAGTATGGTCTTGAGATATGATTCGACCATCCTTATTGACCTCTGAAGATCATGTCGATGTTACACCTTCAACTAGTAGTGGAAGAAGAAAGGGAAGATTAGATTCCCCTGTAGGTTATGTGAAGGCGAACATCTTCTTCACCTTTGTCCTCTCATGGATAAAGCTTCCACATTTTTGGAAAACCTTACGACTTCTTCCCCCCAACTCCCTATTGGTTATCAGAAGCTTCTTCTGACCCTTCTCCAGTTGGTGTAGAGATTGACTTAGATTCATCCCTTATTTACCCTGCTCTTCCTGAACTTGACCCTCTAGTGTCTATTCCCGACCAACCATTGGTCGAAAAGAGTGTCAACTTGGTTTCACCACCAATTGTTCACTCTATTCTCGAAGAGCATAATGATCATACTTATCATGTTCTTCTCATCTCATCAGATTCTCCTGAATCAAAGAGTGACCCTCCTGTCCCGGCTGGTCAAGAGAGTCCTTCTTCGATTCCTATAGAGCATGGGGGCAATCATACGATACACCCACCAAGTAGTTTTCTTGTTTCCTTCCATTGGAGTCACTTGATTGCTTTCCACCGTCCATGTTATGTGCCTTTCCATATCACAGTACATGCCTACAATATGGCAGTACCTGGCACTCTATTGGATGAGGGTGCGTCTATTAGCGTCATGTCTTCCACTACTTGGAAAGCTTTGGGCTCCCCATAGCTTATGCCTATCACCCAGAATCTGTTGGCTTTCGATGGAGGAACCAGTCAACTCTAAGGGATCCTTCTAAAGTTTCCTATTACTTTGGGAGACAAAACCATCTATATAGACGTGATGGTCATCCAAAGTGTGTTAGATTTCAATCTTCTCCTCAGACGTGACTATATTTATGTCATGGGAGCTCTTGTTTCTTTGCTTTTCCATGTGGTTTTTTTTCCGCACTGTTAGCGCCTAGATTTACCTCAGGCTGAAAAGGTAAGCTTCTAGGTCCACATCAAACCACACTCAGCCTCGTAGCTAGCCCTACGAGGACAGGAGAGGGCTCTCTCTGATTCAATATCAGCAAAAGATAAATGATAGGGCTTGAGATGGCTGATTTTACAACTGATCTTAGGCTAGGTATGTAGTGCAAGGATTTGATTTGAATTTTTGGGGGAATTTTTGTTGGAAAAAGGGAAAGGCAAATTTGGGTCCGAGGATGAGGCCTAGTTTTTGCAGAGTTCTGAATTGGGGCAAGGAAGGAAATCGTTTTGATGCTTTAGATTGAATAAATGTGTTATCACTCAAGAAAAAATATTTTAAATTCTGAACATCAATTTTTTAAATTTGTCAAAGGGTTGGTGTCAGTTTTGGGTCTAGTCTTTTCATCTTGTTTTAGAGTCTTGTTAGTATGTCAAATGGGGTCAATTCACTGTTTTAGTCTATCATTGGTCTCATATCTCACATGAGTATCATATGTCGAAACTCATTTCAAAGTTCATAGCACAGAAACCCCGTCTAGGTGATTTCATAGCGCAAAACACCGATTTTGCACTAACTGCGCTACAAAATCGGGAAATCTCACCCCAGCTGTCATATTTACCAAAATCCGCTATGTTTACATCAATAGTTGTCAGCTTATACACTTTCCCTGTCGAATTCAGTTGTGATTCAGTAGTTTTTGTCCAGTCTAGCGTAGTTCCCTCGACGGACTGCTAACCGCCTTCACTTGCAACCATGTATGCTCCTGTTCTCGTTTAGAATGACGTTATAAAGCGGGATACTGGAAATAGGGTGCGCCATGCAAATATTCAAGCATCAAAGGTTGTTGCAGATATTATTTGAACCACATTAGGTCCCTATTCTATGATGAAGATGCTACTTGATGCAGGAGCAGGCATCTTGGTTGCAAATGTTGCAGGCATATCATTTCAATGCTGAGCCAGAGATGATTCGAGCTCCACACATTGTTCGTGTTGGTCTTATTCAAAATTCCATTGTTCTTCCCACATGTAGTCAGTGGAAAAGTTTCAAGAATTATCCCTGAGAATTCAAATTCTTCTTGGAGTGTTCTTGCAGTGCATGATAACATTGTTCTTGCAGTGTCTAGCAGCCCAGCCAATCCTCCAAAACTGAAATGTGGCCATCTGTCAAGAATTGACATGGATAATGATAGAAAAACAAGGTGGAGGTGGTTAGATATGTCAATTCCCTTCATGGACTATTCAGAGAAAATGAAAGCTTCGTTGTCCTCAATTGAATTTAACATTTTGAAGATTCCAGTTAAAGATCAAGAATTTTTGTTAACAGAAGGTGCCAAACAGCCTTTCGAGGTGATATTTATGTCATCTAGATTCTCCAGCGAATTAGAAAGTAAGGAAAATGCTTTTCGGGAGGATGCTTGTAATCCACTCATTGTTATCCTCCATGGTGGGCCACATTCTACTTCATTGACAGGCATTTCAAGAACTTAAGCCTTTTTTGTCATCAATGGGCTACAACCTACTTTATGTAAACTACAGAGGTACTTTAGGCTTCGGAGAGGAGGCTTTGCAATCTCTACCTGGTAATGTTGGGTGACAGGATGTGGTTGATGTCATAAATGTTGTTGATCTAGTAATTCATAAGGGACTTGCCCTCCCACGGAGGGTTTCTTGCAACCCATTTAATTGGCCAGGCACCAGATAGGTTTGTTGCTGCAGTTGTCTGGAATCTTGTGTGTAATCTCTCATTAATGGTTGGCACAACAGATATTCCTGATTGGTGTTATGTGGAGGCATATGGAAAGAATGGGATTCATGTTACACTGAAGATAAGCTACTCCAAACAAGGATATTCTCATACTCAGATACACAAAGGCATCGACTTGGACCCAACTATTTGATGCTGCCAGCCAATGCACTCGAGTGTACACATCACAATAATCATCATGAGGGATTCATGAACTTTATGCACAGGGATGAAGAGGTCAACTACTTTCCATCAAGGTTCGATCCAGTTCGTCATGCTGAGAGATTTCCCATTCATGCCTATACCAATACTGGCAAGCAGGAGAAGTGCGTGATAGAGAAGGAGAATAATTTAAAACAAACTGGAGAGCGATATCATTCATATGCACCAGATAGGCAAGATTGTTTTGTGAAGCGATGGGTGGCAACTTTGTCAGATCCTAAGGTCACCCATGAAATTTGCAGTATTTGGATATCTTACTGGTCACAGTGTTACAAATCATTGGGTCAGAAGATAGCAGCTCGCCTTAACATGAAAGCAAATATGTAAGAAGTTCGAACTGCAGCATGCAATGTGGGATACGACATTTTATAATAGGATGTTGCTGCTTGTTAATCTTTCTACATATATGAGGGGCAGGAGAAAGACGAATTCTCTCTGTGAAGATAAAACTGCTTTTACTTTAGTACATAATGCTAGTGGTTCATGAAATTGAAATTACAGCTGATGATTTATCAGTGATTGGACATCTATTAGATCCAGGGGATAGATACCTACTTATAAACTTTGACAGGTCTATTGTCATGAGTGGATTGGTTCATCTAAAAGGGCTCGTGATTATAATGCAAATTAAATGACAACAGTTGAAATTCTAGATGATGATATATACTCTGGAGTAGAGAACATTTTCAGCCTTTTTACAGTGAGGAAAAATAGTGATGCTGCAACTGACGAAGAGAGAGGAAAATTGGAAGTGGTAGGTAAATAACACTTAGGAGAGTTGTTATATCTTTTTAGGCATGGATCTCTTGTTATGCATCTGCCAGATTCAGAATCTAGCCAGATTCCTACAGTTATATTTGGAACAATCAATGGTGTTATTGGTGTCATTGCATCTCTTCCTCAGGAGAAATATCTGTTTCTTGAAAAGTTACAAGCAAATATTGTCAGCAACGAAAAGAGGAATTCCATGAAGGGGACAGAAATACAAAGAGGCTTAAGACAGTCGAAATTTTGCATTTAAACTGTGTTTTTGTGATTGCACAGCCATTTTGAAAACATTGTAAAAGTGGGTTTCATGAGCTAAAATCTTAAAAGCTCTTTGTTTATAAGTAATGCCTTCATTTGAAAGTTCATTTGTAAAACACTAGCAATGCAAAGTGATTTTGTTAAGCAAGAGGAGAAACTTGGGTGAAAATCGCTCCTGGTGACTGGCGCGGCACACTGGGCAGGAGGCGTGGCGCATTGGTGAGGCGCAATGCACTAGGCCTCAGAACTCAGTGTATTTTTTCACGGGCGTGGCGCACTGGTGAGGCACGGCACATTGGGTATGCTACGCGGTGCATATAGCTAAAGGGCCCGAAAAGTTCCATAACGGCCTCCAATCACCAAAAACACACAAATTCACTTTGTTCCAAGTAGGTTGAGCTCCACTTCTGCTGTTTATCCAAGTTTGGTGTGTTTGTTATGATGGTTGATGTGGTGAGTGTTTAAACAAATAATCAAACCCTACCATTTCATATTCCTGAAACAAAAATTTCTACCTAGGGTTTGACAACCATTTTTCTACCAAGTCAATCTTCTCTCCATCATTCCCTTATCCCATTTTCCCCTTATTTCCTTATTCCCTAAGTTCCTCTACCCCCCTAAATCCACTAATCCCCTATCCCAAGTTCCCTTTCCCAAATTTCCTATTGTAAAATCCCAAATCCTAACCTTGTACAAAACTCCCAAAAATATCCCATATTTCCCTAAACAAATCTATCCCAACAGTCCCTAATCCCTCACTATTTTTCCCTCCCCTTATATTCCCCTATTTCACCATTTTTCCTTGGTGGCAGAGGTTGAAACAATCATTAAAGACAGTCCAACACAGTTTGACACATCAGCACCCATCTCTTCAGGACAGTTTTTTCCACCAATAGTCATGGCATCTAATCCTTCATCTGATTAGAGACCCAAAGTGACTCACCTGCAGAAGGACATGCACCCAGGAGGCCTCATAGAGGGGGAAAACATATCAGAGAAGAACCAATCACCCTGACTGAATTGCAGGCTTACCCTCTTGCCATCTCTTGTTTCCAATATCAGTCATGTTATGAATTCTGTGAGAAGGTTGCTAGTATTCAATTTCATCATGAGTTGGCTCGCTCGTTTGTACTGCATTTACATGGTGATCAGGCCACTCTAGCTGGTGTCACTTTCACACTAACACTAGAGTCCATTTCATTAGCAACTGGTATTCCCAACATTGGAGAGGCATGGAAGAAGAGGCACAAAATTGATCGGCAGCATTATGAACCTTATATTAAGCCCGGCTTCCTGAGACAGCTCAAGAGAGTGTTTCCTTTTCGGTAGTTCAGAGATGAATATGCTCCTTTAATGAAATTGATCATGAAGTATTTCGTTTCGCTTCATTTCGACAAAATCCCTTGTTTCACACATCGGGATAAGTTTCACTCAAAAGATGTTCCAGAGCAATAAAAGATGAATTGTGAAAACTTGAGAGAGGTTTTTGTCCACAACAGGCCAAGGAAGAAAAACCTCCTTCACTTTTTACACAGGTGTCATGGTTTTATAGAAATGTCAAAAACACAATCGCCTCGGGAGAATTGATGCACCTCTGAAGCGACCTTGGGAAAATCAAGTTTTCTCCTAGCTTGGTTGGCCAAACAACTTTCGTGATGAGTAAAAGGATAACTAGACAAAAATATATTTCCAATGAACTATCATGAGCTCAATTTGGAGTTAAGGAAGGCATTCAAAAGTTGACTGCAATAGCACTCTTCCTTGAGGCAGCCTCATTTGGCACATTTTGACCAGTTTTGGGAGATTTGATTTTTGACAAGTCAAATGAACTCCAAATTGAAACAATTCTAGTTGGGTTGGAAATTAGACTCAAATACCTTTCCAATGAGCTATCTTGCGCCCGATTTAGACACCCGGAAGGCCTCCAAAAGCCTCCTGTAAAATTCCCTATGTGGCGTGCGACCCATACAGAAGGCGCGCAACGCATTGAGTGCACGCGGCGCACTGGGCTCCACTGGCCGGTGTAAGTTTGCATGTGCGTGGCACATAGGGAGCGCGTGGCGCATAGGGAGTGTGCGGCACACTGGGTGATGAGTGCGGCACACACAGTGAGAGCCCGAAAATGGTTTGAAAACTCATCAAATCACCCAATCCTCACATCAATTTGCCAGGTAGGCTCGCCTCCACTGCTTTTGCCTAGTTTTTGATGGTGAATGTGGTGGGTTCATGGCTCATGCCCATTGAAACAAGACTTTGAAAAACCCCCCTTTTTCCAATAAGAAAAACTGCTTAGGGTATTGAAAACAGTGTTGTCACTAAGGTCTACTCTATTCCTTACTTCCCACTGTCCCTCATTCCCCTTTGGCACGCATTTGGCGATTGGAGACAAAGACACCAAGGTCTCATTTCTCATTTTCAACAAGCTGAACATGCACTTCGCAACACCATGACTGACAACAACACATCATACAACCAAGACAGAGATTGCACCACTGAACTGCATACACCAGGAGGACACTAAAACGGCAGAAAAAGCCTGATCCACTCCAAATTTTGGCCGAGGCTCCATTGGCTGGATATAATACATGATGGAGGGTCTTCGCTCCAAATTTGAGCAATTTCGGAGAAATGTTTGTCATTTTGAAAAATTTTGGCTTAAAAACAGGTTTTTCAGCTCAACGCGTAGCGCGTCGACGCGCGCACTTATGATTGGGACACTTGTTGGAGGAAAACTTTATAGTTTTGGATTTGTCATGGTAAGTTATGCATGCTCTAGTATGGCCAAGGCATTTCATCAAGACTTGGATGATCAAAAGGGCCAAAAACACCATGAAAATCACCTTTCTGCCACCTTTTAATCCAGCAGGAATTACTTCTGGGAGAATGACATTTTGAAGGGGCAAATGAGCTCCAAATTGGGAAATTCCACTTGGGCTGGATAGTAGACATCCAGGGCTTTCCAACCAGCTATTGTGAGCGTTATTTTGATGTTCGGAAGTGCCCCAAAAGTAGGCTAAAAGGCACACGATGCATAGAGCTCAGGTGCGCGACGCATAGAGATTTTTGGTCAAATTTTCACTGTTCAGCTCAGAAATTCGCCCAATTTTGACCAGTTTTGCTTCTTGATACTACTCTTGACTTTTCATGATGTAATTTAATAACTGTGATGTAATTTTGGCACATTTTTACTCATTCTAGAGGATTCATTCACTAAAAGGTGAAAATTAAATGAATGAATCAGTTTCCTAGCATATAGGGGTAAGTTGTTTGACTACCTAGATTTCAGTTCCTTGTTTAGAATTAGTTCAAACAGCTCCTAGAATGATGAGCTCGACCCCTAGAGGCAAGGAAAGGGGTTAGGATGGTCTATATGATGTAATTTCTCCATCATTTTCAGGGTTTAAAGAGGTTGGACACTTGGGATTGCTTTCGCATACTATTGTACATATTTTCTCTGCATTTTTGGCTAAGGAAACACCAGGGTTTTGCAGCACTGTTTGGGATTCATGTGGCTTTATGTGTTGATGGTGTGCTTATTTCAGTATCTGTAAGTTTTTATGTGTATCATTTTCCTTCTCTCATCTTCTGTAATTGAACAAATGAAGTGTTAAGGTAGAATCCATAATTTGTTATGCTCTGCCTTTAAGTTTGTTTGATTTTCCATGTTTTCATCTGTTTAAGGAGAATCCTTGAAAGCTTCTTGCTCTCCTTAGCTCCTCGCCAGTCTGATATATCCATCTCTTTCACTTTTAAAGCATCAAGACAATCGCCCTCCTTGCCCCAAATCGGACCTCTACAAAAACGGTGTCTCATCCCTGCACCCAAAATTGCCTTTCCCATTGTTTTCAACAAAACGCTAAAAACCCAAAAAATCAACTTCAAACTCCTTGTACTTCATACCTAGCCTAAAATTAATTACCAATTTAGTCATCTCGAGCCTCATCAATTACCTTTTTTCGAGATTGACTAGAGAGAGCCCTCTCCTGTCCTCGTAGGGCTTGCTACGAGGCTGAGCGTGGTTTGATGTGGCCTTGAGTTTTACCTTATTTTAGCCTAAGGTAGATTTGAGCGCTAACATAATGGCGACCATAATGGGGAAGAAATGGTTTGCTTGTTAGTGTTATTTGATTTATAGCTATAGGCGGAGTCTGAAGTCACGCCAAGTAGCCTTCGAACTGCACATTACTCTGCGAGTGCATAGTAGATAAACGTTGCTTCAGTCGATCTCCGGTGTAGCTTGTAATTGTAACACTTAACTTATAAATTTCCCCAGTACGTGTATCAAGTTCAGATTTGATGGTTGATGGTGAACAACGGCCAGATATCAGAAGGTTGAAAACATTCACCTGGTGACCTTATTCACGAAACAATCCAGAAATTGATGCTTCATGGTGACTTCACTGTAGGGAGATCAGTAGCTGTGAGATTTTCAAGATTGACCAAATCATGAGAAGATACGCTCCCATGAGCCGAGATCATATTCTAGGTTTTCCGAATAAGATGCCCAAGGTAGATTGCTCAAGGAATCTGCCTACGTTTAACAATGATGGTAAGAAAGATGCTACTTTACATCTGGTTAGATTTCATATGCATATTCGCAAGTTGAAGGTGGATTTTCCTGAAGATTTCTTGATGAAGATATTCCTGGCCACACTGGAAGGTGAAGCCCAATCTTGGTATGAAAATTTGCCGCTAGCCTGTATTTATTGTTTAAAAGATTTTCATGCCCTGTTCATTGAAAGATATCAAGCGTCTTATCCATCATTAAATTTAGTTCATGATTGTTGCAAACATGCTTCTACTTTTATTGAAATCCTTGAGAAATATTACGGAGATGATAATTTCATGGATGCTGAGATCATGGAGGCTCTATATGAGAATCCATTTCAGCAACATGAAGAAAACCTAGAGGATACCTATCAAGATGCTCAGGAGACTTTGCAGCAGGTTGAAGATAATATGGTTGAAAATGATGAAAGGGAGAATGACATTTCAGATCTGCCCACAGAAGAAGACAACATGCAGATTGCAGATTGTGATAATGTCCAGTCAGCTACTTCAGATTCAGATTCAGATCATGATGACCAAGCATATCATGTGCTAAAGCCCATCAAAGAGAACTTTGCTGTTGAAATCATCTGGAATGCAGAAGACACAGTAATGGATCCAAATGTTCTCAGTCATACTGTCAGTCCATCATTAGAATACAACCTTCATGAAGAAGCAATCAAGTCAATTCATGAAAAACAGAAAGAAATCTTTGTGCAAGAAAGTGATAAATCTACTTTCGATAACTCAGTAATAAATGATAGTTAGAATGCCCTGTCATATGAAGATAATTATTGTTTAAGCAGAAGAAAACAAAGGGCATTGTCTCCTTTGTCTGAAGATGAGAAAGATCTACTTTTGAAAGGTCTTGTTTCAGCCAAAGCTACAGCAGATTTGCAGTGCACACATAGTCAGGAAAGTGTTGGTGAAATCTCTTCCTCTTTTGAAAATGATGACGGTCTTGTAATCAGTTTTATAGATCAGCAAACAGATAAAATTTTCTTTCAAAAAGATGATAAGGCTATCATTGATCCAGGTGGATGTTGGTGGCCACCCACCTATACCATTTGGACCCCCACAACTATCTCTTTCATCATTTTCAGTTTCCTTAATTGTAGCACAACTTACTATTTTTAGCAGTTTTTCGGGTCCTGAACTTCTGGAGCAGTTTTGAGGCCCTAAACGATGTTTTTTGGGGAATCCAGGGGCAACACAGGTCCATGCAATGGACCTGTGTTGCTTGTTCCAACAATGATAGTGCTCGGATAGATCTTTCTAACGAGCTATCATACGCGTCAAACGTAGATCGTATGCCAAAGTTACGACCCCGGGAAATTGATGTACCAATTTACCCAAAACGGGGCCCACAATTTGGCGTTTCATCTTCTAGGGTTAGGTTTTGGAATGTGAAGGGTTTTCCATTGTTCTCAACAATAAATAGGCCTATTTTAGATTGCAGATTACTGTGGTGTGGTTTCTGTGAGGAGTTCGGATTTTCCACAGTGCTCATCTTTTTTGGTCGACGTTTCGAGTCTGTACCTAGACTCATCATCAAGACAAATGTGTCTAGGTACAGACTCAAAACGTCGACCAAAAAAGATGAGCACTGTGGAAAATCCGAACTCCTCACATAAATAAATAGGACTTCGAGCCTCATTGTAACACAGTTTTGGGAACAGTTCAGAGGCATGTAGCCGCACATCTCTTCTCAGAGATAAGCTACCATCGCCCTAGCTGGTTTATTTCCAATTCTGGTTGTAAGCATATTTCGGTATTTTCCATTAATGAAATGAAGCATTATTTCCGCCGCATATTTTTGTATATGGTTATCTCTGTATTTAATTGCGTTCCTGTTTAAATCCGGATCAGTCGTATCAGAGCGGTCTGTTTTTTCCCGGTTTTTCTTTGCATGTCCCCAACGAGGTCGGGATATAAGGAGTTAGGGCTTGAACTGGACGAACCTTTGCAAG
>APFE030594697.1:246828-269263 GCA_000404065.3 Pinus taeda | reverse complement strand
TGTTTTTCCCTTTTGGACCCCTTCCCCTCACTCAATCTCTAATATTCCACTTTCCCCTGCTTCCTAACATCCCTCCCTACTTCCAAAAATTTCCCCAAGAATTTAGAAGCCCCTTATCCCCTTCGTTTCGCTTCATTTCGACAAAATCCCTTGTTTCACACATCGGGATAAGTTTCACTCAAAAGATGTTCCAAAGAAATAAAAGATGATTTTTGAAAACATGAGAGAGGTTTTTGTCCAAAACGGGACAAGGAAGAAACACATCCTTCACTTTTGACACAGGTGTCATGGTTTTAGAGAAATGTCAAAAATACAATCGCCTCGGGAGAATTGATGCACCTCTGAACTGACCTTGGGAAAATCAAGTTTTCTCCTAGCTTCGTTGGACAAATAACTTTCTTGATGAGTCAAAGGATAACTAGACAAACATATCTTTCCAATGAACTATCATGAGCTCAATTTGGAGCTGAGGAAGGCATTCAAAAGTTGACTGTAACAGCACTCTGCCTTGAGGCAGCCTCATTTGGCACATTTTGACCAGTCTTGGGAGATTTGATTTTTGACAAGGAAAATGAACTCCAAATTGAAAAATTCCGGTTGGGTTAGAAAGTAGACTCAAAGACCTTTCCAATGCGCTATCATGTGCCCGATTTCAACATAGAGAAGGCCTCCAAACGCCTCCTTCAAAATGAACTATGTGGCGCGTGACCCATACAGAAGGCGCGCGACACATTGAGTGCACGCGGCGCACTGGGCTCCACTGGCCAGTGTAATTTTGCATGCGCACGGCGTGTAGTGTCCTATCTAAGGTGCTAGACTGGGCTATATTTATTATCGACCAGGGTGCGTATACTTAGAGGCATGTGCCTAAAATATATAGACATAAAGGATCTAATCTAAGTCTAATTTTCCTAATTACAATGCTATGATTCGATTCAATATCAAACTAAATCACCCTATGTATCACTATCAGCTAAAATTCAATTCATAAAATGTTGTGTATCACTGTAATTAAAGATTTTGGTCTCCTTACAGAGACATCATACATAAAACCTCTGTTCAGTGGCTACTCAACATTCATTAACATTCATTAACAGTCATGCAAGATGAAATCGTAAACATAAAGTTCATGACAGTGCTTTACAAGATAACACTGGATTGAATCCCTTACAGGATATGATTCACGATCCAAGTGATAATATATTCAAGCGCATGCATAAACATATAAACAAGCACATTCATAAATATATAAACATAAACATGAATCGATTTAATCACTGCGCATATCAATATCAAATACCCTGACTGTAAATGCAATAAAATAACAATAGTATACCATGTACACAGGGCCCGTCCGCGTTCTTGGTATACTGAGCTTGTTATCCAACGATCACCAAATCAAAACAATGCAACCATGACTGTAATGCAATTCTTTTTGTATTAAAATCAAAACTCTGTTCGTGAAGCAACAATAACGATAACCATCATTCAACCGGTTCAGAACTATATTTACATATGGTTTCACATCCCTTGAAAACGGATGTACATTCATGAGCGGCTGTTGCCGCTTTTACCAAAACACGATTTTGAAAATGTTTATATCCTAGCTGAAATATAAAAAAAAGGAAACAACTAAAATCGATTTGGATTGTGTGTTGTTGCTGCCTTTGTCACCAACATGCCATAGTTGACCATCGTTGACCACGCATGTAGGAGGGTTGATTCCGCTGCGGGATAGGTGCTCGTCCATGCTTGGACATTCCGCTTTTCATCCATACCCTTCGCTCCAGCCTAGCTGTCATGCCGCATGTCAAACAATAAGCCATTTACAGGATGTTGGAACTTCCTGTAGTCTTTTTTCCAAAAACTCCTAATTCATTAACACAAAACCCTTAAATCAATTTCAATGCAATTTAATAACTATAAGACTATTAATTAATCAATTTCCAAGGGATCTGAGAGATAAATGATGAAAATAGGTAGGCAATTGTCATGTTTTGGGAAGGAAAAAGGGGTCATGGAATGGTACCAACACGGCGGATAGGGAGCGCGCGGCGCACTGGGTGATGAGCACAGTGCACACAGTTGGGAGCCCGGAAATGGTTTGAAAACTCATCAAATCACCAAATCTTCACATCAATTTGCCAGGTAGGCTCGCCTCCGTTGCTTTTTCCTAGTTTTTTATGGTGAATGTGGTGGGTTCATGGCTCATGCCCATTGAAACAAGACTTTGAAAAACCCCCTTTTTCCAATAAGAAAAACTGCTTCGGGTATTGAAAACAGTGTTGTCACCAAGGTCTACTCTATTCCTTACTTCCCGTTGTCCCTCATTCCCCTTTGGCACGCATTTGGCTATTGGAAACAAAGACACCAAGGTCTCATTTCTCATTTTCAACAATCTGAACATACACTTCACAACACCATGACTGACAACAACACATCATACAACCAAGACAGAGATTGCACCACTGAACTGCATACACCAAGAGGACATAAAACGGCGAAAAAAGCCTGATCCACTCCAAATTTTGGCCGAGGGTTCATTGGCTGGACATAATACATGATGGAGGGTCTTCGCTCCAAATTTGAGCAATTTCAGAGAAATTTTTGTCATTTTGAAAAATTTTGGCTTAAAAACAGGTTTTTCAGCTCAACGCGTAGCGCGTCGACGCGCGCGCTTATGATTGGGACACTTGTTGGCGGAAAAATTTATAGTTTTGGATTTTTCATGGTAATTTATGCATGCTCTAGTATGGCCAAGGCATTCCATCAAGTTCTGGATGATCAAAAGGGCCAAAAACACCATGAAAATCACCTTTCTGCCACCTTTTGATCCAGCAGGAAGTACTTCTGGGAGAATGACATTTTGAAGGGGAAAATAAGCTCCAAATTGGGAAATTCCACTTGGGTTGGATAGTAGATATTCAGGGCTTTCCAATCAGCTATTGTGAGCTTGATTTCGATGTCCGTAAGTGCCCCAAAAGCAGGCTGAAAGGCGCGCGACGCATACAGCTCAGGCGCGCGGCGCATAGAGATTTTTGGTCATATTTTCACTGTTCAGCTCAGAAATTCACCCAGTTTTGACCAGTTTTGCTTCTTGATACTACTCTTGACTTTTCATGATGTAATTTAATAACTATGATTTAATTTTGGCACATTTTTACTTGTTCTAGAGGATTCATTCACTAAAAGGTGAAAATTAAATGAATGAATCAATTTCCTAGCATATAGGGGTAAGTTGTTTGACTACCTAGATTTCAGTTCCTTGTTTAGAATTAGTTCAAACAGCTCCTAGAATAACAAGCTCGACCCATAGAGGCAAGGAAAGGGGTTAGGATGGTATATATGATGTAATTTCTCAATCATTTTCAGGGGTTGGAGAGGTTGGACACTTGGGATTGCTTTCGCATACTATTATACATATTTTCTCTGCATTTTTGGCTAAGGAAACACCAGGGTTTTGCAGCACTGTTTGGGATTCATGTGGCTTTATGTGTTGATGGTGTGCTTCTTTCAGTATCTATAAGTTGTTATGTGTATCATTTTCCTTCTCTTATCTTCTGTAATTGAACAAATGAAGTGTTAAGGTAGAATCCATAATTTGATATGCTTTGCCTTTAAGTTTGTTTGATTTTCCATGTTTTCATCTGTTTAAGTAGAATTCTTGAAAGCTTCTTGCTCTCCTTAGCTCCTCGCCAGTCTAATCTATCCATCTCTTTCACTTTTAAAGCATCAAGACAATCGCCTTCCTTGCCCCAAATCGTACCTCTGCAAAAATTGTGTCTCATCCCCGCACCCAAAATTGTCTTTCCCATTGTTTTCAACAAAACCCTAAAAACCCAAAAAATCAACTTCAAACACCTTTTACTTCATACCTAGCCTAAAATTAGTTACCAATTTAGTCATCTCGAGCCTCATCGATTACCTTTTTTCGATATTGACTGGAGAGAGCCCTCTCCTGTCCTCGTAGGGCTAGCTACGAGGCTGAGCGTGGCTTGATGTGGCCTTGATTTTTACCTTATTTCAGCCTAAGGTAGATTTGAGCGCTAACAGCTCATGCATTTTACCCGGGTACGGATGATGATTATTCCTTATTTCATGTGCCGAAATATTGAAAGGATGACCACTCTAGTGCAGCACAAGACCCCTCAGCAACAGTTTAACAATATTTATCATTTGGCTCTTATAAAAATTGTGGTTGTTCATCATCTTGGCTTGCAGGGCATCACTTGGGATGATTTCATCTCTCGTGAATTTTTCAGAGCTTCTCAGGGTCCTTCAGACACTTGCACGAGAAAGGTGGACCTTCTGATCAGCATGAAGGTCATGAGACACACACTGCTACTGTGTCAGTATTTATCACTTATTAGAAGGGCACTAGGTAGTTGTTCGCGGCAACAAAGCGAGTGTTATCTCCTCCTGGGGTGGAAGGGGCCTCTCTTCTGACATCAGCACCATAGGTTCAGGATAAAGACAAGAGGTCAATGCAGGACGAAGGGCCTTCAGGTGAGTGGGACTTTATTCTTATTCAGGATGACGATACAGACATGGGCCCACAAAGTGCAAATCTTAGAGAGATCATCCAGGAGTAGCAGACAGAGATCAAATCCTTGTCCCTCAACTTGGAGAGGGCTAAGTGGATTATAAAATACTTGGATCAGAGAAATAAGTAGCTTGAAGATCAATAGGTGATTATGGAGTTACAAAACATTCGAGAGAATCACCAAGCTGCCCAAAGGAGGAGGGTGGAGTTCACTTCACTTGAGCAAGAGATCAACGCTGATCGGGAGTCTTGGCTCGAGAGATTCAACATCCACTTAGAGAGACTATTGGACAAGGCTAATAGGGACAAAGCATTGTTGAGACACATGGCTTTTCACTACATGGTGTGGAACAAGGTTTGCAAGGCACGAATAAGGAATTTAAAGGCAAAACTAAGGAAGGCATCAAAAAGGAAAAAGAGGCAAAAAGAGCATGATCGACTCCGGATATTGGCTGAAGCATCCTTGGCCCATCATAGCTCTTGATAGAGAAGGTCCAGCTCAAATTTCAAGAAATTTAGAGCAATTTTTGCATTTTGAAATTTTTTTGGCACAAAAACAGAGTTTTCCTCCCTATGCGCCACGCCACGTGGCGCTCACTTTTGCTAGAGGGCTCCAAATCAAAAAAACCTTGAATTTCTAGATTTTTCATGAAAAATTATGCTTGCGTAGCTATGGCCAAGAAATTTTGGCAGGTTTTGAGCCCTCAAAGAGGTCAAAAACACTCAAAAAATGACCTTACTGCTCATATTTTGACACACAGGAAACAGTCTTGGGAGATTGGAATTTTGATAGGGAAAATTAAGGCCATATTGAAAAATTCCACATGAGTTGGAAAGTATATGGATAGACCTTTCCAAAAAGCACACTTGGAGATGATTTGGACAACGAGAAGGCCTCAAAAAGTGGGTCCAAACAGGCGCAGCGCATAGAGGAAAAATTGCTAGTTTGACCTAGTTTTGCTCTGTTTTTCGCCCAGTTTTGCCTAGTTTGACTTTTTTACTTTCCTAATGGAAAATATATGATGTAATTTGATAAAAATTGATGGATAATGATGTAAATATTTTGGATTTTTACTTGTAGAATTAGATTCATCAGTTTAGAGGTTGTTTCAAACTGAATGAATCAATTTCCTTGTTTTTAGAGGCATGTTGTTATGTTGCCTAGATTCCAGTTCTCAGTTTAGGATCAGTTGGATCAGATCCTAAACAGGTGAGCTCGACCCCTAGAGGCAAGGAGGATATATTTTTGTGTATATTATGTTTTTTTTCAGTCATTAGCATGGTTGGACTATTGACAAAGCCTTGAGCTTCATTGTACTTACATATCAGCATTTTGGCTAAGGAATAGAGACCAGGGTTTGCAGCACTCTTTGGGATCCATGTGGAAAATTTGTCTTGGTACAGTGCTTCTTTTAGTAATTGTGAATTTGTTTATGTGATTGCATGCCATTCTCTTTCTTTTTTCTTCTAAACTAAACAAACAAGAGTGTAAGTAGAATCCATTGAAAGTGCAATTCTCTACTTGAAGTTTGCTTTAGTTATTTGATGTTTTCAGCTGTTTGGAGAGGATCCATGATTTACCTTTCCCTCTTTAGCTCCTCACCTGTCTTCTCCTTCCATCTCAATCGATTTTAAGAGCCAAAAACGATTGCCTACCTTGCCCCATTGAGACCTCTGCAAGATTGTGCCTCATCCCCGTACCTAAAATCTGCCTTCTCATCTGAGCCAACAAATCATCATTGCAAATCAATCAACCTCCAGCACATATATACCTAGCCTAAGGTTAGCATCTATTTCATTCATCTCAAGCCCTTAGTGATCATAATTAGCTGAGATTGACCCGGAGAGAGCCCTCTCCTGACCTAGTAGGGCTAGCCACCAGGCTTTGCGTGGTTTGATGTGGACCTAAAAGCTTACCTTTTCAGCCTGAGGTAAATCTAGGCTCTAACAGAACCTCTGTATGCAGCTGCTCTGCATCAGTCTAAGGCTCCTCCTCCTTAGGAACTAATAGTTCCTCCATAGCCTATAGTTAGAGCTCCCTCTCAAGGGAAACTCGCATGGCCTCCTTCTCATCAAAATTGAGATCTCTGCAAACCACTATCCTCCGACTGGTACACAAGTACACCCGATAGTTGTGAGGTGTAACAGTGTACCCCACAAATATCCCCAACTCTATTTTTGGCTCAAGAATCTTCCGTGCATCCTTTGTCACATGGAAATATATCGATGAGCCAAATATCCTGAAGTGAACCACATCCGGTCTCTTACAGGAGAAAGCTTCTTCTAGTGTCTTCATCCCAAGTATGCGATGCGGGCTTCTATTCTGCAAATCGACTGTTGTGTTGCATGCCTCAGCCCACAAGTGAAGTGGTAGGCCTTGGTCATGCAGCATTTCCCGTGTTGCCCCTACAATAGTTTTGTTCTTCCTCTCGGCCACCCCATTCTGTTGTGGGTTATGAGGTGCCGTCAACTCTCGTTTAATTCCTTTCGCTACACAGAAGTCCTTAAACTCTTGAGAGACATATTCTCCACTGTTGTTTCTTCTCAAGACCTTTCTCTTCTTCCCTGACTCTTTCTCGACCAAAGATTTGAACTCACAAAACTTTTTGAAAGTTTGGTCCTTCTTCTGCATGAAATAAATCCAACTTCGTTGTGGATGTCGTCGAGAATGGTCCACACATATTAGTTTGAACTCACTCTAAGATAGCCTTTTCTTGACTATCTCGATCATGAAAGGAAGATTCGGTGTACTTTCCCAAGGTACAACCTTTGTATGTGTCAACTTGCTCAAGTTTACCTTTGGGAATTCCTGTAGATATCTGATGCATTATATTCAAAGCCCCATGATGCAAATGGCCCAACTGCCTGTGCCACAACTCACCAATGTCTTGGCTTTGCACCAATTCTTCTTTCATACTCAATTTTGCACAATCATCTACCTCTAGTTTATAGAGATTCTTCACCCGAATCCCTATCCTCTTGGTCTGACCTATGGCTATGTGTCTTAGGAACACCTTTCCTTTACTAAAGAAAACATCATAGCCTTTGTTCTCCAACATTGTGACTGATACCAAGTTCTTCTTTAGTCCAGGCACATACTTCACATCTGTCAAGGTGAGAGGAGCTCCATGCTCCCTTTGAAAAGAAACCTTGCCCACTTCTGAAACACTATACCTTCCGTCGTCACCCATCTCTATGCGTATATTGAGGTCTTCTCCTCCAAGGCACTGAATAAATTTTTATCACCGGTCATGTGGAATGAGGCTCCATTGTCAAGATACTAGACACAATCCATCATCAATGAAACCATGCATGTGATGAGGGTAAATTCCATTTCGAACTGAGAGGTTAATGCCTCACCTTTTGATCCTTCAGAGGATCCCTTCTTGGACTTCTTCAATGGGCAATTATTTGCATAATGTCCCATCTTATGACAACTAAAGCATCTCACTTTATACATGTCACCCTTCCCTCCATGAGAAGAATTCGATTTGGAATGGGAAGCCTCCCCCTTCCCTTTCCTTGCCTTACTTGATAAGGCCAGATTTTCTTCATCATCATTCTTGGATGAAGAACCATCTCGTGTGCTCCTCCTGATCTCCTCATGCATAAGATCCGACCACAATCATTCCCAATCAAGCAGTTTCTCCCTTCCATTCGCAGAGTCCTAGTAGTTATTCCAACTCTTTGGAAGGCCAAGGAGAGCGAGGCTCACCATATCATCATCGGCAGTAGTTATTCCAACTCTTTGGAAGGCCAAGGAGAGCGAGGCTCACCATATCGTCATCGGTAGTAGTTATTCCCACACTGCCAAGCTCATCTCTATAGGTGGTGAGCTTGTTCAAATATGTGGAAATAGTATTGCCCTTCTCCACCTTGATTCTTCGAAGCTTATCCTTAAGCGCCAATTTCCTTTGGTCACTACTGTTCTAGTATAGGTCCCTCAATGTCTTCCACATTGAAAATGGAGTATCCTTCCCATGGAGACTTGAGACAATATGGTCTCGAACTCCCTCAAGGATGATCTGTCTCGCCTTCGCCACACACTTCTTCCACTCAACCAACTCTTGTGCATTAGTTGAAGCTGGCTTTGGGATTTCTTCATCAATGAATTCCTTCAAGCCATTGTCTTCTAATACAGCCTCCATTATATCTTTCCATGCTATGTAATTTGAGCTACCTTCCAAAGCATACTCGAGTCTCAAGCCATAAAACGCCATTGTCCAACCTTGAAGTATGATATGAATTCAATTTTCACCTGCAACCCCAAACTTCAAACTTCAAATTCTCTTCTCACTATAATATTCACAACTCCGATACCATGTAGGATAATTTCTACAAATCCGTCTCTGGTACCATGTAGAAAATTTCTACAAATCTAGCTCTGACACCATGTAGAAAATCTGTGTAAGTTAACTCGATAATGCAGTATAAATCAAAGCAGAATACTATAACCTACTTCTACTATCAATTTGCATAAGCTTAAAGATCGAGCTAAACAATATAACCAGAAGAAGAAGAATCAATGCACAATATACATGAAAATACTTTGGAGAAAGCCTCAGCTAAAAACCACACTCTATTGTATTATCATATAGGGGGAAATACATAGGAATTATACAAAGCCTTAGCTCTCACAGCTAGCCAGCTCTCAGTACAATCCTCAAAAATGCTCACAAGCAATCTTCGCTTCTCTCCAACCTTCCTCTCTACCCTCCAAGCTCCTATTTCCTTGTGTTTTTCCTAGTGGATGATCTCCTTCCAAAATTGTGCAATCCTCAAGGATTAAATCCTTGACTACATGCATGAATTTTTTCTTTGATAAAACACATACAACTGATAGTACACTGTTCTTGAATTTAATCTCAACTAGGTCTTTCTCAAAATAGACATGCATGAGTTTCTGATGAAGGAATCTTCAGTTAACTGGAGTAGCACTAGTTGAGTGCATGCATGCATCAACTAACTGTTAACTCAGGATTAGTTCCTCAAACAGTTTGGAACTAATTTAATTGGACTTAACTTAGTAAACTAGGTTAACTAATTACAACTCAAATATAACTCAATCTTATCTCCTTAATTTTAAGGGATAACTCTTGCATGACTTCAGAAAGACTTCTAACTTGAATTTCTCCAACTAATTAATTCAAAATGAATTAATTAATTATTTCCAAGTAGTTTTTAAGACTAAAATTGATTTAATTCACAATTTAATTCAAGGACAAATTAAATTGGAATATTCTTGTTGCCATATTTCAACAGCGCATAAGCTTGAAATTGTGAATTGGGCATGTCAGGTTGAATAGGTTTTCATGGTCCTCTTGTATCTACATAACATATCTGCATTGGAAATGAATTGCTCAATTGTCCTCTTGTTGAACTTCCTTCAACCTCAATAATGAGGAGCAACATTTAACACCATGCGATTCTGCATGGATAACACAAATATCAACATCTTCTTATTGCTCATTTTTCATTCTTAACATTTCTACGTGTTCGGTTAGATTGCTAAGAATTTTTGTTTTAAATTCATCAAACAAATTTCCAAGTTTACCTTGACTTACCGATCTTGATGTTGATTGACTTACTCTTGCCCTTCCTCTTGATATGTGTTTTCATGTTTCACAAATTTCATCAAATGATAATTGGTATACATCACCTATACTTATGATATCAAGGAGATCAATCCATTCATCCCTAATTGTTCTAAGTAAGAGGGCTTTTAGTGTGTCGGGTCCTAAATGATGTAGTTTTTCCCTCTTAACATTATACATGAATCTTTCTATTAGATCCTCTAGACTCTCATCTTCTCTTTGATTCATTTTAAAGATTTCTTCTTTAAGATCATGATCTTTATATTTTTCAAGAAATATATTTTGTATATCATTCCATGATCTTATTGAATTAGTCCCTAAACTCTGAACCATTTAAGAGCTCTATCCTTCAATGTTGTCAGAAACAATCTCAATTTTTGAGTGTTCAATAAGTAACCATAATATCTACAAAGGATTTAAAATTCAAAGAGAAAGGTTTTTGGATCCTCTCACCTTAGACCATGAAATTTTGGAAGACAAGATGGAGGGATGTTCTTCATGTTCACACTATCATCAGTATCTTGAATGGGAAATCCAAGAGGATCTTCCTCGTTGTCATTATCTCCATCCATTTCTTCTACATTATTTTCCATCTCTTCTTCTTCTGCAAAAGTGGTTGTTGATGTGGCTCTTACTGCACCACATGATAAAATGGAGGGGTGGGTTGGTGTTGAATATTTTTTTGTTTTCATAATTGAATGAAAACACTAATGCAATGCACTTTTATATTTTTGAAATGAAATATGCCTAATGAAATTATTTTTTTGTTTTTGCAAAAAGTAAAAAGAAATTAATCAACTAGGGAAGAAAACAATGCGTACTTTGACACCTCCTCATAAATGGTGCCAAAAAGTGATGAGCCTCAGTATTGCAACAAGAATGTTGCAACTCCCAAGGCTACCGACTTTAATTATCAACTTAGGGTTTGTACAAACTTAAGAGGTATTGGCACTATATGTGCAGCATACAATGTGTCATTCTTTTGTTGTCATGATGTAATGGAGTGCATGTACTGAAATCAAATCCTAAACTAATTGCAGAAAATGAAATGCTCCAAATGGAAACCTTAACCTATTGCAAAAACTAAAGTACAAAGAAAGAAACATATTCTAATTGCATAAATATCATGAACTAAATGTACAAGAAACCTAACTTAACCTTTTATCACATGTGATGATTTAAACTAACTGTGCATGGAATCTGATCTAGAGAGTGCTAACTGATGTGTGCATGAATAAATATAAAATAACTTTTTCTTTTATATCTTTTTTCTTGAAAAATGTAAATGCTAATCTTGCTTGGTTCTTTGGTAGGGTAGACAGGTGTGGAGGAAAAGGAGTACAATGGTTCATATGGCTTGGAGGGAAAATAGGGGCCTAATCCTGGCTTCTAGTGATGATTTTTCTCAATTCGGGCTCAAAACAGGCCACTACAGGTTTTTCTACAGGATGTCTATAGGAAGTACTAGTTCCTACAGGATGTCTACAGGATCCCCTGTTTTATTACAAAAGGTAGGCCGAAAGCTTAGGAAGTGGTCTAGAAGGTGGAATGGAGCTTGGGAAAGGTGGATAATGGAAGAATAATGCATGGATGTGGTGGACACTACCCAAAACTCAAGCAAGGGCTTCAAGATGGGCAGATTTGCTCAATGGAAATGGCAATTTTTTCTTTGGCGACATGGGTGGATGAGGCTTGGATGAGGTGAAAAATATGAGGTCTCCCTAAAATTTAGAAGATCCTACAACAACAAACATTCTTTTTTTCATCTATCCACAAATTCATCTATACATGGGAAATATTTATTAAATAATGGAAAATTACTTAGTCTAAAAATTAGAAATTCGAGAACTAGTGAGCTAGTAAATCTATCAAATTCCTATCCTAATCAAGTGAAAATTAAATGGGGTAAAATTTTTTTATTAAATAGAATGATTTTTTGATCTAATTCAAGTGAAACTAACTCTATTGAAGCTCGTTAGCATGCTCTAAAAAATAGCAAAAATTTATTGTTCTTTGCTAAAGAGGAGTTCCAGAAATCTAGATTTGGGAATAAGAAGACTAATCCAAGTAGCTCAATGATTACTATGACCTTCCAAATATTTTCCAAGGATGAAATGATATTTTTGATCATACAAAAGAACTTACATCAACCATTTAACCCAAGCCTACAACAAGAAATCATTAACACTAAATGCAGAAATGGAAAGAAATAAGAACAAGAGATGCATGTGAATAAGAAGTGAAAAGAAGAAAAGAAAATAATACAAAAGGGCTTTGAGGCACTTGGGATGGACAAGCCCAAGGAAACTCAGAGACCTGTGGAGGAGAACAATATTTAGAAGTTGAACATGACACCAACCTTCAATATTTTCATCAATATAATTACATCCCTGCAAGAAAATATAATGGAGCTACAAAAATACGATTTCTCTCCACAAGAAGACTAGTAAAAGTCTCTCCCTAGAGGCAAATTCGACTTGGTACTTATAAAAAATGATTAGTAATAATCACCCATGAAAGGAGGAAGCTTTCCCCACCAAAATCCCTTGATTATTGGATCTGGTTCCCAATACTAGTAATCTGCATTAAATGGTAGGGAACACATTCCTAGATTTTCTCAATCATTGGAGTTCCACAATCTATGTCATAATTCCATAATATCTTGTTGATTTATTATTTAATATTGATCCTCTTATAGTAGGGAGCAAGTCCCTAAATTATCTCCTCCTCCAAATCTTCATAATCTGCCCAATATTCTCATAATATTTCACAAAAATAAATAATATTAGGCACAAATATGCAATTATTCATAAACCTTCCTAATTAATATATTAAAGTTAAAAATAAATTATCTAATGAAAAAAGTGAGGTTTGATGTGATGAATGATGGTCATAGGCCTTAATTTATGTTTAATTTAGAGGCATGGGCCTTAGTTTATGTCTAATTTAGAGGCCCATCACCAATCTACCCTGAGCAGTGCTGGATAAGGATCCTTGTCTCCAATAATATCTATTACCTTGAAATCTACATGGGTATTTACCCCTACTACATCCACTTATACATCTTCTAGTCTCCCAATTGGAAGTATACAATATTGATTCACCATCCAAAAATGGATTGGTATGAATGTCAATTGAGGTTTCCCCAATGCTTCCCATGTTTTCCTTGGTAGGATATTGACATCGGAGCAAAGATCTAGCATAGTGTCCTTGATCTGAAATCCCAAAATCCAAGAATCGATTTTGAATTCTCTGCATGTTCTCTTCTTGTTCCTCCATACTCTCATAGTGTGTCTTTCTTGCAAGTTAGTGGAGATAACTCCTCGCCCAACCTCCTCCTCTGGGATGGTCTCCTTCAGACTTTTTTGCAACTGCCCCAACATTTGGTCATCATTCATGATCTACCAAAATAATCTAAACCATTCCTTGATAGGTCGGATATTTGTGGACTTTGGAAGGTCCAGACTCTTAGATTTATGAGACTTTGTATGCCCCTTTAGTGGTCCTACACCTTTAGCCAAAAGGTCAAAACAAAAGTGCCTTCGTGTAATACTGCTTCTACTGCTTGAGGTCATATGAGCGCTTTGGGGAAGCCAGTATGATGATCATGGGCTAGTCCGTGGTTCCTTGATCAGCCCCGGTATTTTTTCCTCCACATGTGACTATATTAATATTTGATATGGGGACTACCTTCATTACTCTTGGCTCTACGTTAATCAAGTTCGCTCCCCTCTGTCGGTTTCGCTCCTCCCTTCTTCCAATTAGCTCTGGACAATCCTCTGTTGTGTGTGCATTGACCCTGCACTGAGAGAACTAGGGTGTTCTTGGTAGAGGGAAATCCCATGCACCATGTCCTTCTTGGTCATATAGTTGTAACATCGATCTTGTTCTCTTATTCCTGCCCTTTTACCCCTCGTTCTTCCTTATCACCCTCCTCAAGTAGTCTCATTGACTCGGAAGGTTGAGTGGTCTAACCTATCTGCTAAAGCATCCAATGCTCTACATTGGTCAATGTGGTGAGTTGTGGAAGCACATAACTCACAATAATTGTTATTTGAAATGTTGGAGTAATTTGGTAATATCGAGCATAGACGAGGAGAGTGTCCATACCCCCTGCATACTTCACAGTACTTCGAATGGTTGCATCCAAGATACAACCCTTTTGATCCTACCTGCATGACTCCCGCTATGGGTGTAGGCCCAAGTGGTCCCCCTGGAGTAGATGTAGTACCTGTGCCCCGCAACCTTGGGAATTATGTGGCAACATGAGCTTCCACCAAGAAATTTGTGCACCACACATTCAATCTCGCCGGTCGGGCCAGTTGCAAATCCTTTAACTTCTCTGTTAGACTTGCAATTTGATGTTGAAGACCCAAGATAGATGGATCATGCGATGTTGCTCCCCCTTGGTTTTCGTGCAGGTATCCTGCCATAGCTTCTATTTGAGATGCTTATTCGATAGCATCATGCAATGTGTCAATCTTGTGTTGTGTCAATGGTGTACGGGTGATGAGTAACAATGCTTTGATAAACCAATTTCTTTCGTGATTTGGGTCTATTGGGTAACTAATTTTATTGATTGCATCCTTAAATATTCGCATCAATTCCCATGCGGTCTCTCCCTCCCGTTGCTTTATCTCCCACAGCTTCGACAACCCTGCTAATCAGTTTGGGGAAGTTTGAATTCTTGTACAAATTCTCTTTTAACATTTTCCACCGTTGGGTTCTGGTGTAATTCTGACCATTTTATGAACCACCTCAAGGCTCTTTCCCTGAGAGTGGTATAAAATTTGATTAGCTTCACATTATCAAGAATTTTGCATGCTCTCCAGATGGTCTCACATAGATACCAATGTTGTCCTACGTCTTCGTTCCCCGTGTTGGAATACTTGGGATACCTTGTGAATGATCCCTCCATTTTTTATTGAGTCTATGCTAAAATCACAAATCATTGTGATCCCAGTTGTAGAGATCCTTGTAAACTCATATTACTACTACTATTTCCACTTCTACTAGTAGTAGCTTTATAATTAACATGCACACTATGAACTCTTATAGTTTTGATCAACTTAGAAAGTAATTTGTCCGGATTGTTATAGATTACCAAGGGAAGGTTGGGGGAGACACTACCTGAGCTTGGGGGGGGTGGATCATTAATTATTTTGTACGCATCATCTTCATCAAATAGTCTTCGTATAGTAAAATACATGTCATCCTCTAGGCCTTCCTTTGAGCCGACATGGCCTTTTTCATCCAACCTCTCCCTCTCCACTGGTGAGGGAGGTTCCCTATCGCCTTTTGAACCCACAACGGTTTCGTCTGTCTATATCCCCTCCGCCGAGATTTCTTCCATCATGTCTCCTTCCTATGGACTTCTCAACACTGCTCCTGCTTGGTCCAATCCCTTTTGCTGCATTTTAATCATCTGCATGGCCCTTTCCTACGATCTCTTTGTTATCCACACTTTCCTTTACACTCTTAGATCCCTAGCCTTTCAGGAATCATCTGCATCGATCCTCCTAATAGCCTCATAGTTCCCTGATTGGTGGCATCCCCCACTTTAGGTCCTTCCCCCAATACTAGGTGTTTACACTGCCATGCTTGGTCTTTGGAATAATAGTGAGCCATCTTCCACCATTAAGACCTTGATCCAGAGGGTTACTTCTTTTAGCAGCTTCCCTCGCAACCCTCCTTGGAACACAGTGTCAGCCTTTGAAAAGGATCGATGGTTTTCTGCCGCAAACTTGATAATATACCCTCCCAATGTGGTATGTACCAAGATATCTACCACCCTCTTCAAGTTCGTGTTAAGACGATGTAGTGCAACGAGATATGCTTGAGTCCAGTTGCGACAAGACAACTTTTGTCCACTGGACCTCCCTTTCACCTACAATCTCTGCAACCAGTTGTAAAGTTCTTCTGGAAATTTGCACCAGAAGATCTCATACTGATCACTCACTAGTTCTGAATACAGGATTTTGTCCTTTAGTTTCACAACAATCCAGCAATGGAATTGAGCTTGCTAAGAAACAAATTGTTCCACTTTCTCATCCCACCAATTTCATAGTTCTTTCTTAAATATCTTCGATACCATATTCCAAACCCTCTTTTTTAATTTCAGATCCTGGAAACTGAACCATTTGTTGGCACATAAATAGTAACAAGGTTAAGGCCCTGGGTTTGAGCACAGGGGGCCAACAAGGCTCTGTTGTAGCCTAACACAACACCGACATTTTCACCTTACCCGATATGGGTCAGGAGTCTCACCTAAGCTGTGTTGCAACCTATGTTAGAGGAGGGTTGGAATATGATACCAGGGAAACCATATCAAAAGATAGAGAACAAGGAACAGTAACTTAACATCCAAAGAAACCAAATCGCAACAGTCTATGCATGCTATAACAAAGAGATTACCTAAATAGGTGCATATATAAAAACTTTGAATAGCCAAAATAAACACACTATGATCCCATAACAATCTTCTTCAATACTATCAAAATAGGCACATTACATAAGTATCACAACCTATTCCTCAGTATTAGAACTCTTACAGATGGGATACAAACTCATACAAAGATCATCACGGAGTTGTTCTCATAGCTCCGCAACATAGGATGAATGGAATTACCGAGAACACAACATAACCAACTGCTTCATGGTTCTCCTTTTTACTTTTTATCCTCTTCTTTATTTTCCTACATGCCAACCCGAATTGTCAGTTCCTTTTCCCCTACTTGGTTGTGTTATAGCTCCAAATCTCACTATTATGGTTTGTGATGCTGCACTCATGGCCTAGGGCAACCCCTCCTTCCAGACCTGGTCCAAAATCTAAAAAACAGTGTTTTACTCCCTTTACGCGACATTGACCTGAGTTAAACGCGTGTATACGCGGGTTCACATATACCCAACCCGCGTATATGTATTAAAACACTTAAAAAATAAAAAACTCCTTATTTTCGGGCAGAGATCGCGGGTTTTACCTGCTGATCACCTGTTAGTGCCCGTGGCCTCAATTGTTCCCAACCAATTCCTAACTAAAAAACTACTTTGGAATTGGTATAAAAAGACACCAAAGGGAAGGCCTAGAGAAGAGAGAGAAAGGTTATTGTACTGAGATTTTCCCCCTGATCAGGTCTGAAGACCCTTGTGCCTTCTGCACTTCCCCCATTTGTACAGGAAACCCTTGTTTGCTTGTGTGTTGATGTTCATCCACTAGTTATGGCATCATGGAGTGAGTCTTGGAAGGAGATATGCTAAAGGCTTGAGGCTAGACGGATCCGGAAGGAAGCTTTTCTTGGAGCCTGTGAAAGGTTACTCAGGTGATATTACTCCTTTTGTACATTCTATTTGTCTAAAATAAAGAAACACGTCTTGGTTCCTGATATGCATCTTCTTTATGTTTATGATATTCATGTTAGAATTCATATGTGAATGGTTGTTTAAAGTTCATAACTAACTACCTTCCTGTATAACATAAATATGATTTCTTTATAAGTCTTTGTCCATATACTATTGTATTCTTTGGAATTGGTTGTTTTGCAGGACAAAGGAGCGAAAGGGACTTGAAGAAGGGTTTGGACCCTAAAGGAACTTCTCGAACGTAGGACCTGACGTACGCCCCTCTTACTATAGAATTTGCTTATAATAGCATAATGGCTGTGTGAATGTGTGTTTCTCTATTTAGACAACTTTCAGTCTGCTAGGGTTTCCACCCAAAAGCCCTAGGGGAACATTTCCCTCAACAGGTTGCCTTCATCCTCATCGACTCCTACTCTTTCTCTGCTTGGTTGTCTTTGTTTTTTCCCGACACTCCTCTGCAACTTCCAATATTCCGCCAATCTCTTGTCTTTCCTTGGTTGTCAGCTCCGCAGCTTCCCAATGATTGTTTTTGCCACTTGTCACTAACCTCTTTCTCTGCAAAATATCACAAAAACGAAGGCCCCAACATATCAACATGACCATGAGCCATGGAAACATACACTCACAAAGCTTAATATTGTACTGTCCAATAATGGGAACATATGCGAAGGAATATATTATGTATATTCTACAAACTTGATGATGAAACTAGTAATAGTAGGTATTGTTGATTACATAGATTGTTCAAACTTTAGATATTACAATGTAGTTCTACAAGTTGATGTTTCAATGATGGTGTTAATATGAATGAACCTATGTACATCATGCATCTAACTAAATATTTTAATTTTCATCCTTTGGAAATTCATCCAATCTGCGTGAATATTAATGGTGACACTATATATTAAACGTAATCAGTCGGGTCCATTATATTGTAGAATTTGTGGTGTTTTCACTGTCATTGCTAAACATAATCTGGATGGAATTTTTAATTAGTTGGCATTACTGATTTCTTTGACTAGAAAAGTCTGCATTATTGTCTTCAATTCAGTAATGTTGCATAGTGACTTATGGTTGGACACATGTGAATGAAAACGAAATATTATTTTGCATGAATTAGAACTGTGGTGGATGATAATGTTTAGATCATAATGACTATGTCTATTGGAAGGTTTTGTTCCATTAATTGTTGTTATGGAAAATACCTCCATGGAAACTTTTCTTTAATTCCATTATACGTATTGTCTGGAGAATATATATTTATTCTCTATGCTTACTCTTAATGCCTGGAAATTTTTTATGTAAGTGAAAAACTAACAAGACCAATACTTTTTATTTTATTGAAGTATTGAGAAACATTGAAGTTTTGAATATAAACGGCAAGATGTTTTGTATGTAAATAACATGTTTTTGTAAAGGGTATGGTTTTATGAAGTATATTTGTGACTAATGTTGTTAATAGAGTATGCAGGGTAAGGTTAATGTCTTCCAATGATGTCACTAAGATTCTGACAACACGAAACATAAAAACTAGTGAAAGGTGGAAAGGTTACAATGCCACTTGCAACTAAAAATGGGAAGGTATAATGGTTATTGTTATGCAAACATGACATGCAAAATTTGTTCATAGAAGATAGAATGGTGTTTTTTCTAAAATGCATGTTTGATTATTATGTGAAAAACTCGAAATGAACACCACCTGTGAGACATGAGATATCAGTCATGAATTGGTGGATTTTGGGAGACGCCCTAATTAAAGGCCAAAACCGTGAGGACCCGAACACATGAAACTTTTCAAGAAATCATGACCTAATAGGAATCATGAGTTGGTAATTGAAAATTCTTCAAGGAAGCATTCAATGATAGTGGAGATCGAATTGTAACTTGATTTTTTATGGTCGATCTTTTGTACTAATAAAATAAAATCCAGATTGATAAGCAATGTCAAGGCAAAGTAGATCATGACTTGTAAAGGAGAAATCCAATAAACTATTGAAATGATGAAAAACTAAGATGAAGTGGCAAGGACCACACATGGCGAAGGCCATGAGTATTTATTCCCAATAGGAAAATCCATATAACACAGATAGGACAAGTCTTATAGTGGAATAAGTCCTAGGAAAAAGTGGTAGGGTTCTTACGCATGTTACGAGACCTGGGAGGAGGTGGCTAATTGTAGTTGAACGGAATAAAAAGGAGGGTTTGAGGCCATGAGAGCATTGAGGGATGCATGTCTAAGATGGATTTCATAATTCCACTATTTATGTTGAAAGAAAGTTGGATACAACCCATAAGGCACTTGGCTGGTGAAAATTATCATAGTAGAGTTTTGGAAGCAAGTAGGTTGGATTCGTCTCTACAAAGTCATGATACTAGACTTATGGATGTCTTTAGCAAGGGCTAAGACAATATGTACCTTGTGAAGTCATGACTACTTCGATCATTACTATTATTAGAGAACTATATTCTCTCATAGTACTATTGTAAATGCACTGTGATTATGATTGAGAAAATATTGTGATTGAAAATAATGTGATTATGATTGAGAAAATACTAATTGTGTTTCCTTGGTCAATACACCATTGTGTATCAGCTTCGAGATGATAAACCACTCAAGGTGTTTGTTCTCAGGTTGATAAACTACTCTTAGAGTGCTTGTCATCGCTGATAAACCACATGTAATTAAAATATTGTAGAATTGACATGGTTTCCACGAATATTGGTAGGTTAAAAAGAAAAAAAATATAATGATGAGGAAAGGAAAAAGAGAAGAACATCGAGGATGGTGTTATTTTTTAAGAGGGATGTAATATCCCTAAAACCTAAACATGCATATTAATTTTGAAATCCTGATAAATAGTGTGTGATTTTTTCTACCATTAAAATTTATCTTTAATCACTCTACAAATTCTCAATCATTCATGGCTTTAAGAATGAGCACTTTGTTCTATTTTTATTGATAAAGATAAAGATATTACCCTCGTGTGCAACTTGTGTTTAGTTTAATTTTTAGCAACTACGTATAAAAACTAATTTGAGATGTATAAATATTGATGTTAGAATATTTAATATATTAACTTATACGTAAAAGAAACGTTACGCAATCCCTTGATTATTTTGATATGTTAACATTTGTATTAGTTTCTAATTTATGTTTTCCAGTTACTTTTGTAACGGTAATGTAACCTAAAATATTGCAGAGAGGCTAGCATTAAATATCCTTGATTCTGTCGTATGGTAATGCTTGATTATTTCCCAATTGTCTCGCAATGTTCCGTATGTTATTTGAATCCTTTAAATTGTGTTTATTACATTAAAATTCGATCATAGAATCCACAAGATCACATACATTATGTTTTTATTTATTTCAATAATGAAATGGAGATGGAAAGCCAAGCATTAAATCTCATGAAGGAAACGGTGCTTGCTACCACTGCCACGTGGAAAGATGTGAGTGATTTAGATATGCCAAGTTAAACTATAGACTTGTTCGTTAGTTGTAATCAGAGTTAATACACTTGGTGTGCTCCAAAACGGGAGCCAAATATCTAGTCATCAAATGCATGCACCTAACTTTAGTTGTCATTCAATTTCACATCAAGAATCAGTTCTAGAAACTCATGCTTGGTTCTGGAACGATTTGAAACTACCAATTCAAGGAATATATGATGGATGTGTGTGATAATTTATTTTGGCCTTGTACTCTTCCTTGGGAATACTATAGATGTGGTATTATTAATGCACTTGAAATATAGACAACAAGGATAGTTGTGTTTTACATTATTTTGCATATGTTATTGTATTGGTAATAACAAGAATGGTTTTGTATTAATAGAACAAGTAAATTGATATCTATGGTTTTTCAACAAAAAGAATAGTTCGGAATTAATACCATGGTTTTGTGTATTTATATCCATGGGTTTACGTTAAATACAATAATATTATGGGTTGTAATAATAGTTATGGTATTTCATGTGTTAAATGCAATAATAGTTATGGTTTTGTATTTGATAATGCATTTAAAAATACAAATGTTAGTTGTGTTTATGATTTTATTTATGCATTTGCAAGGAAGTGCTTTTATGTAAAGATTTATAATACGTAGAAGTTATTATTGATTTTGACATGATAATGATAATCAGCAGAGATTGAATATTTGCCATAGAGATATAGGGATTCTCTCACATTTTGTTTGGATGAAAAGCCAAAATATTTCGGGTTTTGATAATTTGATATTTCAGGAATTATAGGTAATTGACATTAGAGTGTTTGCTAACAATAGTGTTTGCAATGAAGAAATCATGACTTTTGCAAGGAATTTAGTGATAGTTTTAAACTAATCTTTTTTACAACAATCAAATGATGGATTATAACTAATACTATTGCAAATGATGAGATCGTTATATATAACTATTGTTACATTTAGGGTGAAAAATCGTCAGACACAGAGTTACAATGGGTAACTTGGTTTACAAAAATATTTACTGACTTAATATGGTTAGACAATGGTGATGTGTGATGGGGAAGAAGGTTATTGCGGTAGAAAGTCATGCCACGAGGATATTTTTTTCTAAGTACTATTTGAAATTATATTGCAATGCATTAGACTGCATTGAATATGAAATGCATAATAGTACTAATGACTACTTTGAAGAATAATAGTATTAATGATTGCTTTGAAGAATAATAGTGTTGATGGCATAGAGTTCTCTTGTTGATAAAGATAGTTCAAAATCATGTTACTTTTGATTATAATTAAATTATGGACAATCTTGATTGTCTATAATTTAATTTAAAGATTAAATATTTTTTTAACTTAAGTGTATGTGTGTATTCAAAAATAATAAATGGCAACAAAATTTAAAGATTAAAATGTTGTTTTAATTGCCATATAATGTGAAAATATTTTACTTCTATTATAAAAATATTTATAAATATC